>JASDQU010032446.1:7387-20068 GCA_032191745.1 Picea mariana | reverse complement strand
ATTCATTTTGGAGTAGAAATAACTCCAAGTATTTGGCAAAGATATTCCAAGGCTTCCTGTGGAAGTGGTTTTGTAAAGATGTCTACCACTTGTTCTTTTGTGCCCACATACTCAACTCTGGCGTTCTTTTCTACAACCTGTTCCTGTAGAAAGTGATACTTGATTGGAATTTGCTTCATCTTGGAGTGCATCACCGAGTGTTTTGAGATACTGATGGCACTTGTATTATCACAATATATTGGAATGGGCTCATCATACTCAACCTGTATATCTGTCAAAGTTTGTTTCATCCAAAGAACCTGTGTACAACATGGTGTTGTTGCAATATACTCTGCCTTGACTATAGATAGAGATACTGATGATTGTTTCTTGCTTAGCCATGATAGCAAACACTCACCTAAGTAGAACGTTGCTCCACTAGTGCTTCATCGGTCATCAATACAACCTGCCCAATCTGCATTTGTGTAGGCAATAAGTGATAGATCTTTTCCTTTTGGATACCATAATCCAAACTCTTTTGTTCCTTTGAGATATCTGAAAATCCTCTTTACTGCTAATACATGTGATTCCTTTGGTGTTTCTTGAAATCGTGCCACCTATCCAACTGCTTGCATTACATCTAGTCTAGATGTTGTCACATATAGTAGGTTGCCAATCATTGACCTGTATTTCCTCTGATCTGTAGACTTCGAATCATCATCTTTTCTCAACTTACAACTGGTTTGCATGGGAGTGATAACTGGTTTGCAATCTTCCATTCCAAACCTCTTTAGCATTTCTCTGATATACTTGGTTTGAGAAATAAAAATTCCTTGGTCGCTTTGACGTATCTGAAGTCCCAAAAAGAAGGATAGTTCTCCAAGTAATGACATTTCAAATTCATTCTGCATGTCTTTTGTAAATTTCTGGCTTAACCTGTCATCATCACTACCAAAAATAATATCATCAACATAAACTTCAATTAATAAAATATTACGTTGACTTACCATGATGTAGAGGTTGTTGTCTGCACTTCCTTTTCTAAACCCTGCCTGCTGCAGATACTTATCCAGTCTGGAGTACCATGCTCTAGGAGCCTGTTTTAGACCATACAAGTCCTTCTTTAATTTACATACATAGTCTATTTTCTCTGACAACTAAAATCCTTCTAGTTGTTCAATGTAGACTTCTTCTTCAATTTCCCCATTCAAAAAAGTTGATTTTACGTCCATCTGATATACTTTAACATTTTTGGAGCATGCATAAGCTAAAAGTAAATAGATTGCTTCCATTCTGGCAACTGAGGAAAATGTCTCTTCAAAGTCGATTCCTTCAATCTGTGCATATCCTTTACATACCAATCTAGCTTTGTTCCTTGTAACCTGTCCATCTTCATTCAATTTATTCCTGAAAACCCATTTTGTGTCGATCACATTCTTATTCTTTGGTCTTGGAACCAATTCCCAAGTGACATTTTTCTCTATTTGATCCAATTCTTCATCCATGGCCTTATTCCAAAATTCATCCTTACTGGCTTCTTCAAAACAGTTTGGTTCAATTGTAGATAAGAGTGCTAGGTGTGTTTGTTCTGGTGAATGGATTTTTCTTCTAGTCTCAACTCCTACATCTTTGTTTCCAATAATCTGATCTGAAGGATGATTCTTCTGTACTCGTTTTCTAGGTGTCTTTTGAGATACTTTATGAACTTGCTCTTCTGCTTCTGTCAGATTCTCTTCATCTTCATCTTCCTCTTCTACTTCTTTTTCATCTTCTTCTTCGAAAATTTGTTCTATTTATTTGTTTTCTTCTTCCTTTGATTTTGGTCTGCCTGTTTCATCAATTGTTACGTTGATGCTTTCCACAACTTTGTTCAATATTAGATTGTAACACTTGTATGTTTTCCTTGTACTTGAGTAAACAACAAGTATTCCTTTGTCCACATGAGATTCAAACTTTCTCATTCTGCCATCTTCTCTTTTGATGTAGTATTTGCTTCCAAAAACTCTGAAATGTTTCACATTTGTTGGTCTTCCTTTCCATAGCTCGTAGGGAATTTTATCAGTGTTGTTTTTGAGCATTACTTTGTTTTGAATGTGAACTTTTGTATGCACTACCTGCGTCCAAAGTATATCTGTCAATTTGGAATCCATTAGCATTGTTCGAGCCATTTCTTGTACTCTCTTGTTCTTTCTTTCAACAACTCCATTTTGTTGAGGTGTTCTAGCAACGGAGAATTGTCTTTTTATTCCATGACTGCTACAGTAGTCCATAAATTCATTTGAAGTGAACTCTCCTCCATTGACAGATCTCAAACATTTGATTCTTGAATCCATCTCATTTGCAATCATTTCCTTGTAGATCTTGAAATTTTCAAAAGCTTCTAACTTGTTCTTGAGAAATAAAACTGCATTCATTCTTGTATAATCATCAACTAATAACATAAAATATTTTTCACTGTTTAAGCCCTTTGTTGTAGTTGGTCCAACTAGATCAGTGTGCACAATTTCCAGTGGTGTTGTTGTTGAATATTCCTTTGATTTGAACCTGGTCTTTCTTTGCTTTCCTTGTTGACAATGCTTTCATAAAGTGTTGGTTGATTTCCTTGAAATCCCACCTCTACTCAGCACCACTCCTCATTCTTCTAGACTTGTAATGGCCATTTGAGATTGAGACAGATGCTTCAGATTATGTTATCGGTGTGGTCCTCACTCAGCATGGGAATCCGGTATCCTAACATAGTGAAACTCTATATGATGTTGTTCAAAGATACCCCACCTATGACAAAGAGATATACTCCATTGTGCAGGCATGTAGACAGTGGAATCATTACATTATGGGGAAGGAAATTATCATTCACACTGTTCATAGGCCTCTGCAATTCATGTAGACACAAGGAAAGCTACAAAATGACCACCATCAGAAGTGGTCCACGTACCTGCAGCAATTCCACTTGAATATCAAGTACAAGAAGTGTAGCACCAACCATGTTGTATATTTCCTTAGTCGATCCCCGGTGGCAGCGCTAACCACAATTCTTAACGCATGTGGACATGAGACATCTAGATGGCCACTAATTATACAATAATGACTCTGAATTTTCCATTTCCTATCAGACATTGAGTGCAGGAAAAACAGTCCTCGAATTTCATCTCCATGATGGATTATTATGCCATTTGAGCCATCTCTATGTTCCTTCAAGAAATCATGACAAGATGATATGGGAAGCTCATTACAATCGGTCAGCGAGAAATTTTGGTGTAGAAAAGACAGTGGTAGTACTACAGAAGTATTTTTATTGGCTGAAGCTTCAACAAGATATTTGCAAGTACATCAGATCCTGCACCTCATGCACCATTTCCAAGACCGACATCAATAAATAGAGGCTATACACCTCTCTTCCTACTTTGGATAGGCCTTGGGAGTCCATCTACATGGACTACATGTCTGGTCTTCCTTCAACCAAGCATGGGAATGACTATGCCTTCATGATCGATCGTTTCTCTAAGATGGCAATTTTGGCACCTACAAAAAGAGAATCACAGTCGAGGCCACCACCATGCTCTTCTTCACAAATGTTTTGGTTCGTTTCCGGCTACCATAAACTATTATCTCCAGTCGAGACAGTAGGTTCCTGAGCACCTTTTAGTCTAGCCTATGGTTGATGATGGATACCAAGCTGACCAAATCAATTTCCTTCTGCCCTCAAACTGATGGAAAAATTGAGGTATTCAACAGGATGATTGTCCATATATTGTGAATGTATAATTCCAAACATCCATGCACATGGGATGAAATCCTTCCTTATGTTCAACATAGCTACAACAGAGCCCTCCATAGCTCCATTGGCCACAACCCTTTTTAGGTGTGCTTGGTGTTGTAGGAAAATCTCCCTGCGGACAGGTAGATTGCCTCAAAGAGCTTGACCCTAAATCTAAGACAGAAAATGATTAACGTGGACACTGACTTCCTTTCAAATCTGTCTAAACTAACACATGAGAAGGAAGGATGACAGAAGTACCTTTTTATCAACATTTGTCCCTACACGCTCTGAGTTGCGCTCCAATCCTTTGCTCCTCACCGAGTTCTGCAGACAAACAAGATACAACCACTTCCTACTCTATTGATATTAGCTTGAAAATAGATCTATCTATCAACAATGAGTTCATGCAACATTAGACACAAACTAGAAATAAACAGGCCAAGCGTGTCATATTAATGAGAATAATGACAGCAGTACTTACAATCGTAGATGTGAATGCGACAGCTTCGTCAAGTCCCCTTCGTCTAACCCTTGCCTAAAAGATCCACAACCTGGATAACAGCAGCTTCACTGATCACTCTCCTTTGGCTAACTGTGTGTTTCTTATGAGATCATAAGTTTCATGCTAGCAGTTCTTCCCCCTTTCCACCATCATAGAGCCTGCTTATATAGGTTAAGAGAAGATTAACCTCTTGAGTTATCTTTAGAACAAGTTGGGAACCTTCTCCTCAGATCAGGGATCTCTTGATGAAACCAAGAATTCGAATACAACTGCCTCCTAATCTCAAAAGATCCTCTCCTTATTCTCCTCAACGGGCCAACTACTGCCTCAGATTAGGCAGCGCTCCCTTAGAAGGGGCATCAGAGCACTATAGCGCTCCTTGGTAAGCTTTAGGGGAGAACCAGCGCTTTCAAGATGAGTAGCGCTCCTTCAGAGGGGGAAGGGGAGCGTTATAATGCTCCCTGAAGTCTTGTATGGGAGCACCAGCGCTTCTAGGGATGATATAGGGGAGCGCTCCCCCTCAAAACCTTTGTTTCAGAGCTCTCTTCAGGTGTTAAGAGTTATTTGACTTCAGTAAACCAGTTCTTCTTCTTCAAATCAAGCATATGAGATGTTCTAAGTGTCTCCTTAGTGTCGTCGACATGGCAGTATGTTCGAACATCATTTGCGACACTTGTGACCAACTTGCGACATTTGCGAAAGTAGTAAGGAAGATGCGACACTTACGACAATTGAGAGGAACATGCGACACTTATCCAGCTGAGTAATTTTGATGTGTAACACTTGGGGTTCCAACCATTGGTCCCCATTGATGTATCTTTGCCCATTGCATCTGCACAAAAAGAGTCTTCCATGCTTAGACAAAGGCTAATCAGGAAGCTATATTTATTGAGTGCATCCAACACATCCAACAATAAGTTCATGATATTGTGAAAAAATTCAATGACAAATACAAGTAGCACCATGATCAGCGTCGGGTACCGCACAAATTTCAGGTGGGAGATAAGGTCTAGTTGCATTTGCAGAAAGAGCACCTCACAAGACCCCATCGGAATTTATGCCCACTTTGATATGGGAATTACACCATCACCAAGGTTGTGGGTGAGAATGATTTTGAATTAATTATTCCTTCTTTCCTTGCCATGCACCCGATATTTAATGTAGAACTGCTCTGACCATATTTTCCACCTCTCCTGGACACTTCGGATGCTATCGAGTAGTTGGCCCCCACATAACTCAATTATTCCTGCATCGAACAGGAAACAGTTGATTGGATCATGGACACCAATACAAAGGACGCCTACCAACAGACTATCAAACTCTATTGGGTTGTCAAAGCAGGGTAGTTTCTTCATTAGGTTAAGTGGCTCACCAGGCATTAGGTTCAGCAGAAGTTTCCTCATCTAATGCAGGAACTTGATGAAATGGATATCATTGCTTCCTAAGGAGGGAGGAATGGTCCAGGTGGATATCGGTGCCACCCACCTATTCCACTGGCTCAAAGACCAATTTCCATTTTGGCAGTTTTTTCCTAGCTTTTTGGGTCCTAAACTTATGGGGTTGTTTTGAGGCCCTAAACAACGCTTTTTATGCCCGCCATAGTCACACTTTTGACTTTAACTAGAGTGTGAAAAAAATGTGTATTCTTTGGATAGTTCTTTCCATCGTGCGCCTAAAACAAAGATAGTATGCAAAAGTTACGACCCTGGGAAGTTGATGTACCAACTTACCCCATCGGGGCCCACATGACTTTTGGCGCTTCATCTCCTAGAGTTAGGTTTTTTTACGTTTAGGGTTTTCTCATTTATGATTTATGTTAAAAATTCCTTTAGAGCCTCATTGTAACCAGCTTCTTGTGAATGACCGTAGCCGACACATCTCTTCTCATAGATAAGCTACCACCATTCTAACTAGCTTGTGTGCTTTTGCATTTTACAGTATTTTGTATTTCATATGGTCATTAATAGAATCTGAGATTTACTATATTACTGTGGTCCTTGCCATATCTCTGTGTAATTATTTGTTTTATATATGTTATATCTCTACCTTCATATCGTTTCTAAGATAATCTGGATCATGCACCTATTTTAAAGGTTGTAGATCCAGTTGAGGATTTTGTTGTGTGCACAAATGAATGAAAGGAAGGGCTTGGTCAAGTCCTTACAAAAAATGGGCATGTCATATGTTATGAATCAAGGAAACTTAAAGAGCATGAAATAAATTATGTTACCCATGACTTGGAATTGGTAGCAATATTTCATGCCTTAAAAATGTGGAAACATTATCTCATGGGTAGAAAATTTGAGTTGAGAACAGACCAGAGTGGTCTTAAATATTTGTTTGGATAACCAACATTGAATGTCAAAAAAACTAGGTGGCTAGAATTTCTCAAGGAATATGACTTTGACATCAAGCACATTAAAGGAAAAGAGAATAAAATGGTTGATGCACTCAGCAGAAGGGTGCATGAAATGCATGTTATAGCCATAAGCATGTACATTTCTGATTTAAAAGATAAAATTTTAGAAGTTTTAACAACATACCAACATTTTGTACAATTTTAAAAAATCTTAGAGAAGAATGATGTATAAAATAAATTTAAAGATTAGAAACTGGAAAAGGATGGAATTCTCTTCTACGGGAACAAATTTTATGTTCTTAATTCTCAGGAATTGAGAAATTTAATTTTAAAAGAGATAAACAATGTACAATACAATGGACATCCAATATATCATAAAACAATTGTTGTTGTAAGAGCTCAATATTATTGGCCAAGAATGAAGAAAGATGTAGCTGATTTTATTTCTAGATGTATGGGATGCCAAAAGGTAAATTCTAAGCACCGACATCCAAGGGGATTTCTACAGTCATTTCCCATTCTGGAGTGAAAATGGGAAGTTGTTACCATAGATTTCATCAGTAAGTTACCCAAACAGCAAGAAAACATGATTCTATCATGGTAGTGGTGGAAAATCTTAAGAAAACAACACATTTTATTTCAGTCAAGATGGTGCATAAGGGATCCAACATTGTAGAAATTTCTATGAAGGAATATGATAGGCTACATGGTGTGCCTAATGAAATCGTATCTAATAGAGATACCAAATTCACTTCCAATTTTTGGAAAGGGCCATTCAAAGGATTTGGGACAAATCTAAATTTTATCACAGCTTATCATCCAAAATTGGATGGGTAGACAGAGAGGGTCAACCAAATAATTGAAGATATGATAAGAATGTATCTAATGGATCGACCTTTCAAGTGGGAAGACTATATTCACTTGGTTAAGTTTACTTATAAAAATGGATATCATGCATCATTGAAGGTGAGACCAGTTGAATCCTTGTATGGAAAAAAATGCAACACACTAGTAAGCTGGGATAATCCAGCAGACAAATTCGTTATTGGTCTATAATTTTTGAGAGAAATGGAAGAGAAGATGGTAAAAATAAAGAAGGATTTAAAGACTACATGGGATAGATGTCAGTCATTTCAATTAGTTGAACTCTACTACATTAAATTATCAACCTGGGGATCGTAAATTGATGAAGTGCAATGCAAAATATATGCAGGTACTAGTTCTAATCTATCATATAATGCATAAGGAAAATTGGTCATTGCTTTAGCTACAGAAACAAAGTTTTGTTTAGTTGTAGAAAGAACAGAGTAATGCTAAAATAGAGTTGTAAGAAACACATAAGTAATTCTAAGATGTAAAACCAATAATCTATTGGACTGTCATAACATCCCTTCAATCACTTAACACCATGAAGGTTCATGTTGATCACAACAATCAATTATTCAATTGATGGTTGCTAAACTAGTTAATTCTGTGTAAACGGAAATGAAATAAATTGCAAAATGAAAATGACAGAATCAGAAATCACACAGATTGAATAAATGACAACACAATACCAATAATTCTTAAGGAAAGGAATAGCATGCTCCTCCACAGGGGTCCCTCCTGGTTTAGGGAGTGTTATTTGGTGAAGTCGTATAAGACTAAACTCTTAGAAATGAAGAATTAATAACTCATGAACAAGAACACTAACCAGAATCTTATATTAATTAGCAAATGAGTTTACAGCAATTTGATTACAAAGTGTGATGATGATCATTGTCTTTCTGAGGATGAAATCACTCATATTTATACAATAGGAATAGGATTGCTCATATCCATATCATACAGATCTCTAAAACAATTCATATCAAATTACGCGTGCGCATATTGCCAAATCATATCTGGATATGCCATGGATATCTAGATTTAACTTGATTATCCATGTATAGATAAATTCATGACAGGATTTCTCAAATACAATACCATTCTTACTCTCTTGCCTTGATTTGTTGTTGTTGTCTCATGCATTCTTCCATATGTATGTGTTGACCAATGAGTTTGAATTCACTTAAACTCCAAGATGGAATATCAATAGGTCATGTTGATAGGTGGATGAGCTTCGTGGAACATTTTGACGCCTCCCAGATGTCGTCGTTCAATTCAAGGCTGATTGTATCCCTGTGGATGAGACAATTCGTTGTAAAATCACGTCTGAGTAAATAAGTTAAAGAACTGTAATATGAGTTGCTACATAATCAAAAAAAATTGATAGTTGCGCATTATAATAATAGTTAATTAAATCATCATCCATTAGGAAGAATGGAATTAAAAATAAGAGTGGACAAATTACCTATAACCTTGTTCAATGCATAAATTTTGTACTTGATTATGTATATGGAAAAGAGGAGTGAAATGGAATATAGTCGAGGCATATATATAGGCTTTCAAAGGGAAGTATAAGATAGAATTGTGACAAAATGAGTCCATTTTGAGGACTCAACATCTCCCCCACACGAAATATGTTGCATGTTGTTAGAGAAAGATTTGCCTCACCCCATGCAATCTTGCATAGAAGGCCTTTTTCCATTTCCCTATGCACACTTGAAGTCCCCTTTTGCAAATCCCAGAGCTAAAAATACTATTTTTCCACATATACGCACCTTGCCTACTATACAACATGTGTATACGCAGGTTGCACCACTACAGCCCACGTACATCGGGAAATGTGCCCAAAATTGAAAAATAGTGTCGGGTTTCCATGTCACGTCACGAGATCAATGATCCTTAGCCTTCCATATACTGGAAACGTTCCAACTCAACCCTTCATTTCCACTTGAAGGCTATAAATGGGCCAATTCCGAGCTATGGAAAAGAGGAGAAAGAGTTCAACTTTGAGAGCAAAGTTACTCTAGAGGAATTATTCACTTCACATTGAGTCTGCATTTCTTTTTCCTTTAAGTTTGAACACATTATTCATCCCCCAAGCTCTTCCCTTACTGATTGAGAACTTCATTGTCTCTCTTATATGAGCTTTCCTTTGGTGGAGGATTGAAGTGGTGGAGGCCCAGTTGGAAGGAACTTAGTTTCTCAGTTTCGAACCATGCCGACACGAAAGTTTGTAACTTATTCACTTATGTTGATTATATCTTAATAGAAATACTTTGTTCTCATCCAATTAATATCTTGCAAATATTTGAATTATTATTCCATGGGCATATTTATTATGAATTTTGATGTATTATGCTATTGAATGTCCTAACATTATATATTATCACCATATGCTTGTGTTGCTTGGTTGTTGAGAACTAGTTGCAAGTGTATTATTGGGTCAAGTGCTCAACAATGGACTTCATCGAACATCCAAATGAGGTAGGCATTTTATCTTGTCTTGCTACCATATTTGTCTATATAGCATACTTGAGAATAGAGTTGATTTCTACAGTCATTTCCATTTGTTGTGGTTTACCCCTAGACATAGAAATATTTTCCTCGTAATAGAATTTGAGGCCCATCTAGAAGGAACTTAGTTTCTCAGCTCTGAACCATGCCGACATGAAAGTTTGTAACTTATTCACTTCTGTTGATTATATCTTAATAGAAATACTATTTTCTCGTCCAATTAATATCTTGCAAATATTTAAATTATTATTCCATGGGCGTATTTTTTATGAATGTTGATGGATTATGCTATTGAATGTGCTAACATTATATATTATCACCATATGCTTGTGTTGCTTGGTTGTTGAGAACTAGTTGCAGGGGTATTGCTTTGGGTCAAGTGCTCAACGGTGGACTTCATCAAACGTTCAGACGAGGTAGGCCTTTTATATTGTCTTGCTAGCATATTTTTCTATATAGCATACTTGAGAATAGAGTTGATTTATGTAATCATTTTCGTCTGTTGTGGTTTACCCCTAGCCATAGAGAGATTTTCCTTGTAACTGAATTGGCGACCATATTGGGGATTGAATCTTATTTTTTGGGGTTTGGAGTGTTTTTCTCCTTAGATTTCTCTCGTTCATATTGAGTTTCTTGTCGTATGATTGCTTGACAGCCTCTATTCACTCTGGGTCTGAGTCTTTCAACCTTCTCCTTAGCCTAGCTATGTTTCGACACCTATACGTGGGTTTTTTCTTGACAGTCGTGTACATACGCGTGTTGTCCTTCTAGAAGATGCATACATATGCTTTTTTCCCTTGAATCGTCACGTACATCAACCTTTGTTGCTTGATTGTTGGGTTTGGTGGTTGTTGGGTAGGTTTTGATGATTCTTGAGTCTTCTTGGGTCTCTGTAGTGACTGTTAAGTGTCTGTGGAATGGCAGGAAACCTGTCTTTGGTTGAATGTTTGGGTGGTGCCTTTCTCATCATCTTTTCATTTTGATTGTCCTTCACCTTGGGCAGGGTTTTTTTGCTTCTTGATATCCTACTTGGGTTGTCTCTGTCTATACATAGTAGAGTCTTTATATCAAGCTAATGTTCAGTCCTTGCATTTTCATTTTTCTTATATTGAAAATACAAAAAAAAATAGACATTTTACATTAAATGGCATTTTGATCTCTTGAGTATTTGTCATTTATCTTAGTGCATGTAAAGAGATATTGCATTTTTATTTAGAATTGCATAATTGAATTGAAAATTGCATTTTTAGGAAGCATATCATCTATTGGAAATTGAAGTTAGGACTTTGCATTGTATTCATATTCATTTATTTTACTTGTTGAGCCATAACATCACTAGTTTCATGACCGCGCCTTTTGAGTAAGCAAGGCCATTAAAATTAATGCTATAATTTAAAATTGATTAGTAACGATTTTATTTTCTAGGTTGCACAAACTAGCTTAGGATTTAGTGCCTTGGAATAGGATTTTGTGAGTAAATTTCTCCAAGTCTATTATATCAACATATGTGTTTGACTAAGGGAGTGAATAAAATACATTGTATAGTCAGTAATATCATGAGGCTCTGCTTACACCGGAGTTAAGCATGAGGTCATGTGAGGTTGGTTGAAGGGATATCCCCCCGATACCTTCTTAGCGTCAGATATATTTCTGGGGATCTATTCGTATATGGGGATCTTGCTAGTGCCCTTACCTCTATGAGAGGTGGTACTTTCAAGGTTTCAGGCTTTGCTACCCTGCCCATACAGTGGACCTGACTTATGATTCTTCGCTTGTGCATCGGTTATACGGTGGTTGCTTAATTTCTTGACTTAGGTGCCACATAGGTTACTTGCAGGGGTTATTCTGTAGGTACCCTGGGTCAGATAAGGGTCGGATAGCACACAGCCTTTATGGAGGATTACCTCTCTGGGGGGATCTGATTGATTGGTTGTTAAGCCCATGAGGGCCCTTATAAGTGATCATGATACCTTTGATCTTTAGCAGGGAGTCATAGGCCCCTCTTGGGCAAGGAATACCTACTTTAGGGAGGGAGGCCCCTTTCAACCACTTTATCATGTTTGTATGCATATTAGTCGTTTGATTATTTTTGGTGTGCTCTTTGATTACTAGTTGGCCTTAAGATTTTTTTTTATATATTGAATCTTAATTCATCGTGGAGTCAAACCAGCTTCCCCGCCGGTCTCGCCGCTTGTTACTATTACCACCGGATTTTGAGTCTTTTCCTTCTAAAAGGCATAGAGTTATTAAATTTGGTACACACACCTCCACTTATCATACTTGTGATTCTACAAGGATGATTACTGAACTAAGTCATCAAAATATCGGGAGCCCCTTGACTCCCACACCTACTATAGTTAATGGCACCCCTTCAACTCCTGCAACCACAATGGTTGTAGTGTCGGAGGCACCTATCATCATTATTTCACATCCTATAATGAATACTCAACCTATTTCCATGAACCCATTTGGGTCTCTTGGTCACTCACTGGGCTATAATGTTCAATCCATACTGATGGCCTCTAGTCCTTTTTCCTATGGTATGCCAAATTTTACTTCACAGTTTTCAAACTCCATCCCAGCTACTATCCCTAATGCTAGCATTGGACATGGGGGAACAGATACTCCTTATACTCCATTCTCGTTTGGTGGCTCTCAGATCCCTCAAACAACTTCTATCATGGGAGGCATTCCTTCTTT
>JASDQU010032445.1:4019-22201 GCA_032191745.1 Picea mariana | reverse complement strand
CGTGATTTTTTTTGTAATAGAGTACAATTTTTTTTAATAACTTTTTTTTATTTAAAAACAATGTTCTTTATTCTTGTTTTGGGATTTTTTTTTTCATTTTTTACTCTTTTTCTTCTTTTTCTTCCTATCTACTTTGTTTGCAACAATATTGGGATTTTAGGCCCTGGTTTCAAAAATGTCACAATTTTAAACCCAAAAAGATGCATAGCGTAGTAGGGGTGTTACCGATAGCACCTCTTTTTTATTCAACACATTTGAATCTCTAGATTTCATGGATGTGTACACCATTGATCATGACCTTTATCCACTAATAAAAGCATAAAGTAGTGGAGATTGATTTTAAAATTTTGGTTGCAAGGGTACCAGTTGTTTAGGTCATTGGTCTCGAAGAAGGTGCAATTTTGAACCCACCCCCCCTAAAAAAAAAAAATGGGGGGCACTACTAGGAGCACCATTTTTTGATTCTGGGGTTGATTTTAATCTTTTGGTTGTAACGTATAGGTTGTTAAGCTCATGGTTTGGAATAAGTTGTAATTTTGATCACGAAAGAAAAAGCGGGTGTTGTTGTTGGCGCCACTTTTCAATTCAGGGGTTGATTGTAAGGTTCTTTTCTGAAACATTACAAGGTTATTTAGGACATGGTTGCAAAAGGTGGTAATTATAACCACCACCATCACCCACCCACCCCTCTCCCTCAAAAAAAAAAAGGTTGCTACAAGTAGCACCACTTTTTGAAATGAGGTAAAAATTGTGAGTAAATGCAACCTCTAAAAAAACAATAACTATGGAGGGTTATTGTTAAGTGGGCAACTATGTTTCAACCTTATATAATAATATTCATAACAATAAGTAATAATTTATGTAATGGATATTGTGGGGTTTCATATTCGTGAATGGGAAGGATTCGTAATATAATCACCCCAACATGTATTTATATACATCTCAATTGTAATTCTTTTCACCAACCTCCTATAATAATATTCATAATAATAAATCATTATTTATTTAATGGATATCACGAGCTTTCATATTCATGAATGATGATTTCACAAATTGAACCATTAGGTTCTCTTTAAAATGTGTAGAGATATCACAATATTTCACAAGATTTTTTACAAGGAGAAGTCCTAGTGTTGCACCCTCCCCCCTTTTTAAATAATACATTTTAGAACTCACGCATGTTTTGGGGCACTACCCCTCATCAGTGGCTAGACAATGTTGTTTGTTTTGTATGCCAACTGCAAAGGGTCTAAGAACTCATCTTAAATATGGTTTTTGAGCTACCCAATGCAAGACCCCTTTTTAAATAATACATCGCATAACTCATTCATGTTTTTGGGATGCTACCCCTCATTAGTGGTCAGATAGTGTTGTACATTATGTATGCCAACTACAAAGGGCTTAATAACTCATCTTAAGTTACGACTTTTGTAGCTACCTAGTGCATGACCCCTTTTTAATTAATAGATAATAGAACTCATGCATGTTATCATTAGTGTTCAGACAATGATGTATGTTATGTATGCCAATTGCAAAGGGCCTAAGAACTCATCTTAAGTTACGGCTATTGTAGCCATCCGATGCAAGACCCCTTTTTAAGTAATACATCACAAAACTCATGCTTGTTTTGGGGTGCTACCCCTCATCAATGGCCAGATAGTGTTGTACATTTTGTATGCCAACTGCAAAGGGCCTAAGAACTCATATTAAGTTATGATTTTTGTAGCCACCAAATGCAAGAACCATTTTTAAATAATACATCACATAAATCACGATTGTTTTGGGGCGTTACCCCTCATCAATAGCCAGACAGTGATATAGGTTCTATATTCCAACTACAAAGGGACTAAGAACTCATCTTAAGTTACGGTTGTTGTAGCCACCCAGTGCAATACCCCTTTTTAAATAATACATCACATAACTCATGCTTGTTTTCGGGCACTACCCCTCATTATTGGCTAGACAATGTTGTACGTTCTATATGCCAACTGCAAATGGCCTATGAACTCATCTTAAGTTATGACTATTGTAGCCACCCAATGAAGCACCCCTTATAAAGTAATACATCATAGAACTCACCTAGATATCACAATATTTCTACTTGGGACCTTGAAATACATCAATGTTCTAGCTTCATTTATGGTGAGTCTATCTAGTACTGAGGGATTTCTACTCAAAACCTTGCAAAATATCGAATCTTCACCTTCATTTATGGAAAGTGATTAAGGATTTCCTTGTGAAATTCATGACACCATGATGATTAGTTGTTTGAGATTTATATACCAATTCCTCACAAAAATACCATCACTGTCTAAGAGGTGACAAAATTATTTTTCCATCATGTATGGGTGCATTTTGAGATACTAAATCCATAGTCTTAGATGTAGATGACCATTTTCTAATCCATTTTTGGATGGCATTATGGGGAATGATGGATAATAAGATGGAGAGGGGTAATTATTTTCACCCTCAAATGGATAGGAATTTGGGGGTTGTTAATAAGAACCATGTTTAATTACTAAAGGATGATAATTAAAAATAGATAGAAATATTAGGGTTGTTAATAGAACCATGTTCAATTACTAAAGGATTATAAATAAAAATATCCAAAAACTTCGGACATAAACTTATTGTATATACAATATTGATATAGTAGGGTTATTCATAGCTCTAGCAATAAGTCTCCATCTAAAGCATGTTTAGGATTATTTCCTAACTTCATTGGATATTTCATTTTCTAAGGATGTTGAATACAATTCCATTACATGTGGTGACGAACAACAAATTTTATGGAGAGAATTCATTAGTGACATAGGCAAGTGGAAGACAAATCATAGAGATCCGACCAAAGGTGTATAGAGAGACATGACTAACATAAGGTTTCTCGCAAATTCAAAGTGGGCGACATGACTTGGTCGCATATTAGTAACAAGAGATCATAGGGTCTAAATAAAACCAGTAGGCACAATCCATGAAAAACCATATAGTGAGATGGTGGAAATACATTATGATTGGATTTGTCTCCATATATGGTTATTTGTTCCACCATTAATGAAAAATCCTGTTTATTTAATCCTTTAGTGATTAATGAAGATGAATAAGCATTTGCATTGTTTCCAAGTTCGAAGAAGATATCATTTTGCAATGGAAACTTCAAGAAACTTAGAGAGTTGAGCAATAATTTCTATAGATTGGTGTGGTCAAATTTCTTGAAGAGACAAATGATAATGACTTGAGAAGGTAAAGGAAAACTTTCCTCACTAACTTCAATACAAATAAGTTTTTGAGGAAAAAAAAACAAAAGGGAGAGGTTGATCTAAATATGGATTCCATTCCAATTTTATAATTTCTTGAATAACCCACTTTTATACAAAAGTAGGCAAGATCCATACAACTTTATCTTTGGTGAAAGAAAGAAAATTGTAGAATTTTATGCTAGATTTATAACAAGCCCAAGAATATGAAAAACCAAGCTATGGTTTACGGGTTACAATTAAAATAAGGTGTCTTCTTGAAGCTACAATTAAGGATAAGTGCTAAGATTATTAATTATATCATGTAATTTGGATTAATTATAAATTGTTTATTTTGAATTCATGGTAAGAGGTAACTTTAAGAGGTGACTATGACATTAAATAAATGGGAGTATGATAATGTAACACCCATGTTTGCCCCATTCTGTAAATATAATTATTATCATGACCAAAAAATATAGACAGGCATGTTATGTGATCATTGAAAAACATGGGAGAAGCATACATGAAAACAAGGCAGAGACGGACTGACAAGGATGCACAGTTGGGGAAAAATCATGAGCGTAGAAGTAAAAACACAGATGAAGAGACAAAAAACTCTGGTTCGAGAAGAAAGAACAAAGGAACTTGGTAATTTTGTAGAGAAATTCGCTCATGACATTGTATCCTGACTCGGGGGTGGCTGGTTGTAGCAGTGCATAGTGCATCCTTGCGTACGGATGGGTGGCAAGAAACATATCCTTCAATAGTTTCCAACATCTCCCAAATTTGTAGACAAGTAACTTATTATGTTTCTGTGTATTTGAGTAATGGTGGAATTGTATGAATAATTGCACCCTCTGAATTATTTCATGGATAGATATGCCTGCTTAACTGAAATGAATCGTAGTAGTATATGCAAGCCCCTGGGTTGTAAAATGTGTATTTGGCATACTTGTGTAACTAAAGGGTTTGTATGGATTAAGTATGTTTGTCTTTCCTGATAATATGATGGACCCATGTAACCTAGTGAGAAAATTTAACATCAAGTGTATCCCTGTGAAAATTCCAAACCCTGAAATGTTCATAAGATACCATGATATAGATGTCGGGATGCCTCAGTGCTTGAAGGAAGTCTATGTATAAAAAAATGGACTTGAGCCCTGTATCAGTCCTTGTAATGAAATGAAAAGGCTTACAGGATGAAAAATTCCCAGAAAGGACAGAGCCAAGATGGTCAGGAAAACCTTGGAAATAACATAGAGGAACTTTTGAAATGGTGAAGTCCTTAATCGAACCGATGTTCTGAGAACAACCCTTTTAGAGATAGAACAAATCTTAGTCATCGATCTAACACAACAAGATCATGGCCCTTCATCGGAGTAGGCTATAATTCCTGGAGAGGATGTACTTTGAGAGCAAATGAGGATTTTTGATCGGTGCAAAGGCACGATTAAACCTTAGTCGTCAATTCATCATAGGTCCCTCATGTTTGTGTGGTAAGTAAGGAAAAAGGGTGAGTGATTTCGTCATGACGTACAATGCCAACATGGTAGCCAACACATCTGTGGGGATAGCACGTGGTGGTACCACATTTTTCAAAGGGTCAAGGATGGGCCCTTGGTTGGGATCAGGCCTTTGAAAGGCTACCTTAATCGTCGACCATTGGATATGCATATCGATTGATCTCAAACATTCATCAAAGAGGGTTGGTTGGAGTGAGTGGCATCCTGGTAGAGAAGGAACTCCGAAGAAGAAAATTTGAGAGTCAACGAGAACCATTGATCAAAATATGGGTGAGGTTGAACCTCAACCATAGATCAAAGGGGGTCCTACTCAAGCGAGGCAAAAAAGAGAAGTGATGTTAGCACGACATGTATTTCTAGCGTGGCAGTCATCGTGTCCCAAAGGGTGACACGTGTTAGCTTGAAATTTGTAGGAAGGGTCGAGTCAAATTTCCTGTCAGTAATAAATCATAGAATAGGTGTCTTAATCCTATCTGTTAGATCTACAGGTCGAATGATATGAACCGTTAGATTCGGTGAAGAGAGTGCCTTCAGAATGGACCATTGATATGCGATGTTCAAAGGAACTCCGAAAGGATATCTGGGTTGTTGATCTGTCGTGTTCAAAGGAACTCTAAGAGGAGATCTAGGTCATTGATATGTCATGTTTGGAGGACCTCTGAGAGGAGATCTGGGCCGTTGATCTGTCGTGTTCAGAGGAACTCCAAAAGGATATCTATACTATGCCATGTGTCAAGCAAGGGTTGTGCCATGTGTCATGATGACTTGGCACCTATAAGATAGAATCTGTGGGAGGATGAATGACACATGTTAGGTGGTGATGGTGCCATGTTTCTAGTAGAGATCGTTCCATGTGTCAAGGTGACTCAGGGTTTCGAGACAAAACTCTATGTTGAGTTATGCATGTCACGTGTCACACCAGGTGGTCGGTAGTGGCAGGGCCATGTATCAAGACATGTGAAAATTAACGTTCCCCAAGGGATGACATGTGTACAAAGTCGATTAGTGTTTAGGACGAGAGTAGGCCCAAATGTGAAAAAAGGCCTTAGGTGGTAACTTAAATCTCAGTCGTTGATCATGGGGAATGACTTGACCTCCACTGTCCATCGGAGGAGGCATGTCAGAGTGATTCCAGTATCCAAGATGAGTTGCACTTCGATAGAGGGACTCTGAAAGGCGATCACAACCATAGATCATAGAATAGGAGAGACACGATCTTAGTCATCAATCTATGTGGGTCCCGCATGGTTGAGGAGAAAAGCATAGAAGGAATGGGCGTTAATCGTCTTGCAGGTAAAAGAACCCCACGCATTCAAAGTTATTGATTAATTGACCCCGATATCCATTAGATTTGTTGGATTATGCATGGTTGGAGTATACCATTGGAGTGGGATACAATTTTTTGGAAAGGGCACTCTGACGAGAGGGACCCGAATGAATTAGAGTCGTCGATTTAGAGGATGGGCCAAGGGTCTGATAAGGAGAAAGTCAAAGAGATAGGTGGTAGATGTCATGTCAATGCCACATCATATGACATAATTGACATGAATCTAGGTGGATGCCAAGTGGCAGTGAGGTGGCCTCTGGTCAACGAAGGCCAAGAAATTTGAGAATCCATAAATTTTGACCCAGGGCTAAGTTTCGAGTAAAATTATATCCATTGGAAAGATCTTGACGAGTAGAAAACAATGGTGCCATTGAAAAGGAAATTTTGAAATTGTTAAAGGAATAAAAACTTATTACCCCATTCCCTTAAAATCTGCTTAGGGGGTTGGGTGTGTTACAAAGTGGTGTCAAAGAAGGCAATAACACTTGGCCTGCTTGGGTTCATGAAAGAGTCAAATACATTTTATTAGAGAAATTTTAAGGGGGAGGGCACCCTACCCTACCCTATTTGATAACCTAAAAGATCGATTTTCCACAATCTTGGCAGAATTCATATACTCTGCTCGCAATTCTGCAATCAATTCCTTGACACTTGTGATTGGTGGCCCAGATTTTTTTTTAGATTATGCTAATTCCTCAAATAATCAATTTTGGCCTATGCGCAAAACAACTTTTCCAATCCTATATGCAAGGCGCTAATCTCCTTACCATAAAACCAAGCCCTATGACCAAGCGCTTATTCTTTGAGCGCTTTACCACCTTTTACCAAGTGGTATTTCTCCTTAGTATAGTGGGAGGTCGAGAGGTAGCAATGAAACCACCCTTAAGAGTGTCGTTGTGACTTTAGTGACGACCACATGTCTCTTAGTGGTTTTACAATATCACTTGCGTAGGGTAACTCTATGTTAACTCCCATGTAACTTAAATATGTGCCTTTTGATTTGAACCGTCGATATTTACATGAGATCCAAGATTATTTCCATGATAAGCAATGATGTGGATCTTTGATCCGATCATGATCAACAATCACAACACTTACCTGGTGATTGATCACGAGTTCCATGATCCAATGGTGGATCTTGATTGATACTTTGATCTAAAGATTCCAAAGTCACTATTTTACCTAGCATATGGATTTCAATGAGTTCTTCATTGTGGAAACAAATAGCATGAGTAGAATAAATATGTTGTTTTCACATGTTTTAAACCTGAACTGAAGGATGTTGTTATATACTAAATAAAAAAGTTGATTTCATCTTGTAGAATTTTATTAAGTATGTTGTCCATGATTTAACAGATAAGTAATTAACAGAAAATGTTGATTATCAACACTTAACCAGTCGGTGAAATTCCAAGAAAAGTTGTAAGCATAAAGAATGGTGACATATCATGATATGGGAGAAGGATCCCATAACAAAGATGAAGAATATGATGAAAGGAGAGTGGTAGAAATCGCTCCAAATCTAGTTGAGATTGTGAGAAGTCTCATGGCAGAGCTACAAATATTTAAGGTTGATAATGAGAGGCTCATGAAAGAGAAAGAAAAGAAAATTGAAATAAATGTGGTCCTGCTGCAAAGCCTGTCGGATATACAGAGACAGATGTAGTATGGGCCAGTAGTCAGTGATGTGGACAAACATCAGCATGAGAAAACCCAGAGTCACCTGAGATACAAAAGCATGGTATTGAAAGTAGCAATGTAAGAAGAGCACCCCAAAGAAGGCCCTACATGGAGCCAAGGGGCATGTCAAAGTCAAGGGTTCATCTGGAGATTCCTCTAGTGAAGGAGCAGAGAGCTCCAAGGAATTGTTTAGTAGTGAGACCAATTCACATTCTCAAAGGAAAAGAAAGAGGAGGAAGCACTCCAAGGGCAGTGACCCTAAAGAATTTAAGAAATCCAAGCCACCCACTTTTGATGGGGAAATAAAAAAGGGGGAAGAAGCAAAAGCTTGGATACTTGGTCTGAAGAAGTACTTCATAGTTCATGACTACTCTGAAAACTTGAAGGTCTAAATAACCATATTTAACTTGAATGAAAATACCTCTATATGGTGGGAATACCTTAGAAATAAAAAGGGAATCTGTGAGAAGGAGTTATCACGGAAAATTTGAGAAATACTTCAACAAGAAGTACCTATCTAAAAGGTACTATGATGACAAGACTAAGGATTTCTATGAACTCAAACTAGGACAACTCACCATAGATGAATATATCAACAAGTTTCTGGAACTGCTATGGTATGTTCCCTATATAAAGGAAGAAAAGACGAAGATGTAGTGATTCCTTAGTGGGTTGCCTCAATCCTTCCAAAACAAAATTGATTTTGATGAACCTAAGACCTTGAAATATGCCATTTGAAAGGCTAGGTATTGCTATGAACAATTTAACCACAAGGAAGAATATCCCAAGGACTGGAAAAAGAAATAATATGGGATTCAAGAAGAAGGGGGTTAAACCCTCCAAGTTTAAAAATTATGGAAAGATTTCTAAGATGAGATTTCCCACTAAAAGTATGAATCAACAGAACTTTCCATCTCAGAGTGGAAATAAAACATTTGGATCAGCCCCAAGAAGTACTAATACTGCAAAGAAAGAACCATTGAAATGTTGGGGATGTGGAGAAGAACATTTCCTAAGGGACTACCCACACAGGAATCCAGACAGTAGGATATTCTACAATGTCCAGGAGGCTACCACAGTTGATGATGTGACCAGGAATATACCTCAAATTCATGTAGCCTTAGATAATAGACAAGAAGACCACCAATCCTCAGTGGTGGAGATGGAAGGTATGATTACCAACCATCTTGTTTCTATTCCGATTGACTCTAATTCTAATTTGAGTAACGTTTCCCCTCAAATTATTGAGAAATGTAAATTACAACAAGTGAAACATGATAAACCATGGCTAGTACAATTGGCCATTGGAACAAAGAGGAAGGTAACAGAGGTCATACTAACATGTCAATTCATTATCAATGGGTTGTCTACTCAAGCAACCCTGAACATACTCCCATTAGGAACTTATGACATGTTGATTGGCATGGACTGGTTAGTTGCTCATAGATCCAAGTTGGACTGTTACAATAAAACATTAGAGTGTGAAGATGAGGAAGGGAAGAGAAGGACCCTACAAGGAATTCAAAATTATGTCTCAGTGAGACAAATATCAACCCTCCAAGTGAAGAAGTATTTCATAAAAGGATTTCCTTTGTATGCAATACAATTAATGAACATTGTTGAGAACAGAAAACCAAGCTTAGAGGACCATTCTATATTGAGGGAGTTCAAAGATGTGTTTCCTAAGGAGGTGCCTAGATTACCTCTGAAAAGAGAAATTTATTTTTCAATCGNTGCCAACATCAAGAGTGCCTTACAGGATGAGCACACCAGAGTTGGTGGAACTGAAAATGCAGTTGAAGGAAATGTTGGATAAGGGTTATATCAGGTCAATTGTGTCTCCATGGGGAGTGCCATCCTTGTTCGTAAAGAAGAAAGATGGTACCTTGAGACTATGCATCGATTATAGGTAGTTGAACAAGATGACCAACAAGAGAAAATACCCTTTGCCTAGAATAGACGATCTCTTCGGTCAGCTTAGAGGGGATACATTTTTCTCAAAGATAGACTTGAGCTCGGGATAACACCAAGTCAGGATTAAAGATGAGGACATACAAAAGACAACCTTTAGGAAAAGGTATGGGCACTATGAGTTTGTTGTGGTGCCATTTGGGCTTACAAATGCACCAACTACATTCATGTGTTTGATGAATAGTATGCTCAACAAATATTTAGATAAGTTTGTCTCAATGTTCATGAATGACATTTTGGTGTACTCAAAGAACCGAGAGGAGCATGAAGAACACCTCAGATTGGTGTTACAAGTGTTAAGAGAACATTGGTTGCATGCCAAGTTTAGTAAGTGTGATTTCTTTAAAAAGGAAATCCATTATCTAGACCATGTAATCTTAGTTGAAGGAGTGGTACTAGACATTACAAAGATCAA
This sequence comes from Picea mariana, assembly GCA_032191745.1. Classification (NCBI taxonomy): domain Eukaryota; kingdom Viridiplantae; phylum Streptophyta; class Pinopsida; order Pinales; family Pinaceae; genus Picea; species Picea mariana. Next base: position 12,049 of record JASDQU010032445.1, on the reverse strand, counting down.
GGAAATCATGGATTGGCATGCCCCTAGAAATGTGATAGAAGTGAGATCGTTCATGGGGTTGGATGGATATTATAGAAGGTTCATCAAAGGATTCTCCAAGATCGGTAACCCTTTTACTTCATTACAAAGGAAAGGGAAGAATTTTGTGTGGTCACCAAAGTGTGAAGATAGACTCCAGCAACTAAAGAAATTATTGACTAATGCCCTTGTTTTGAATATTACAGACTCAAAAAAAGACTTCCTAGTGTGCACAGATGCTTGCAAAGAAGGAATCAGTGGAGTTCTCATGCAAGAAGGACAAGTGGTTTGTTACGAATCACGTAAGCTGAAAAAACATGAGTAGAAGTATGTCACCCACGATCTAGAACTTGCATGGATTGTACATGCGTTAAATATGTGGAGACATTACTTGCTTGGAAGGAGATTTATTCTCATGACTGACCATTGTGGTATGAAGTGTTTATTTGACCAACTCAGGTTGAATGCTAGACAGGTCGGGTGGATAGAAATGATCAACGAGTTTGACTTCAAAATAAAACACATAAAGGAAAAGAGAACAAAGTAGCTGACGAGCTCAGCCGAAGTGCTCAAATAGTGCACCTAGCAGAAACAAGTGTAGGAGAATCTAACATTTGACAAAGGATTAAGACCCTCTTACCGAAAGATGAGTCCTTCAATCAAGTGAAGCAAAGGTTGCAACAAGAACCTAGGGAAAAGAGGTATAAAGGATATCATCTAAGGAATGATAGCCTGCTATTGTACAATGAAGGACTGTACATGCCTAATTCATCATATTTGAGGTTTTTATTATGGACGAATTCCATAAAAGACCATATGCAGGTCACCCTGGCTATCAGAAAATGGTGACAATAGTTAGACAACTGTATTATTGGCTTGGAATGAAACAAGACATTGCTCATTACATTGCAAAGTGATTGGAGTGCCAACATGTAAAATTCAAGCATTGACACCCTGTTGGACCATTGAAGCCTATCCAGATTCCAGAATGGAAATGAAAAGTGATTTCCATGGATTTTATCACTAGTTTACCAAAGACAATCAAACAACATGATGCAATCATGGTTGTAGTAGATAAGTTGAGCAAGATAACTCATTTCATTCCCATAAAATCTACTTTTAAATCCATAGACGTTGTCAATATTTTTATGAAAGAAATATTCAGATTGCACGGTTTGCCTAAAACCATAATCTCAGAAAGAGATGCTAAGTTCACCTCAAACTTCTAGAGAATCTTGTTTGTTGGTTTAGAAACACATCCAGTGTTCAACACGCCCTACCATCCTCAAACAGATGGTTAGACAAAAAGGGTGAACAGAGTGTTAGAAGATATGTTACGGATGCATGTTATGCATCGAACCAAGCATTGGAAAGAATATCTACCCTCGGTAGAATTCGCATACAACAATGGTTACCAAAAATCATTGAAGATGAGCCTATTTGAGGTTTTGTGTGGTAGGAAGTGCAGAGTTCCGATTAGTTGGGGTAGTCCAATGGAAAAAATCACACTCGGACATGAATTGCTGAAACAAATGGAACATGACATAGTTAAGATAAGGAAGAACCTTAAGGTTTCCCAAGATAGACAAAAGAGCCATGCGGATAGCAAAACAACCCCCAGAGAATTCAAAGTATGATACCGCAGGTATCTTCGGGTGAAACCCAAGAGATGCTCCCTGAAAACGGGGATGTGTGCTAATTTGGCTCCCCACTATTGTGGGCCATTTGAAATCCTAGAGAGAATAGGACCAGTAGCATACAGACTTGACTTACCACCTACTATTAAAGCACATAATGTATTCCATGTGTCTTTGTTAAAGAAATATGTACATGATTATAATCATGTTATTGATTGGACTATAATATAGGTGGAACCAAAGGGAGAATTCCATCCAGAACCCCAATGCATCCTAGACAAGAAAGAAGCAATGCTCCATAATAGATCCATTGCATGGGTCAAGGTGAAATGGAAGCAGTTTGGAGCAAATGAAGCTACATGGGAGCTAGAAGATGCCAAGAAACATGCATACCTTTTTTTTTCACTGTTGTATATAGAGTTTTCGCGATGGAAAGAACACCAAGGATGATTTTCCTTTAAGGGGGAGGGGATTGTAAGACCCATGTTTTCCCTAGTCTCTAAATATAATTATTATCATGACTAAAAACTATAGATAGGCCTGCTATGTAATCATTGAAAAACAATGGAACTTTGATTAATTTTGTAATGAGCATATTTGGTTATTAATGCAACAAGGAGATGTTGAGCTACTGTTGAAGGAGTTTCCTTCATGGGTTGCGATGTCATGAGATGCATGGTTAAAGAGGGAAACCCTCACTGGTTGAAATGAACCTGCCAAGACAGTACTTTGTCCAAAAATTAAGAAGAGTGCAGACCCTGAACCGTCCTCTTCCCATAATTTTATTACCAGTCAAGTTGGTGGTTGGGGAGTCCTCTTGGAAATCAATGAGAGGGATGGGCACAGCCCCTTCAGGAAGCTTCTCATGCTAACCCAAAAATATGGGAGAAGAATACACGAAAAGAGGGAAGATACATACTGACAAAGACACACAGTTGGGGGGAAATCCTAATCATTAGAGAAGGAAGAGAGCGCATAAGGAAAAACACAGATGAAGAGACATAAAATTCTTTGGTTCGAGAAGAAAAAACAGAGGACCTTGGTAATTTTACAGAGAAATTCCCTCATGACATCATATCCTAGCTCGGGGGTGGTTGGTTGTAGCAGAGCATAGTGCAGCCTTCCCTACGGTTGGGTGGAGAGAGACATATCCTTCAGTAATTGCCAACATCTCCCAAATTTGTAGATAAGTAACTTATTATTTTTCTGTGTATTTGAGTAATAGTGGAATTGTATGAATAATTGTACCCTGTGAATGCTTTCATGGATATATATTCTTGCTTAACTAAAATGAAACCTAGTAGTATATGCAAGCCCCTGGAATGTAAAATGTGTATTTGGCATACTTGTGTAACTAAAGGGTTGTTATGGATTAAGTATGTTTGTCTTTCCTGGTAATATGATGGACCCATGTAACCTAGTGAGTAGATTTAACACCGAGTGTATCCCTGTGAGAATTCCAAGCCGTAGAATGGTCATAAGGTACCATGATATAGGTGTCGGGATGCCTTAGTTCTTGAAGGAAGTATATGTATAATCAAATAGCCTTGAGCCCTATATCATTCCTTGTAATGAAACGAAAAGGCTTGTAGGATGCAAAATTCTCTCCAAGCGATAAAAGTGAAATGCCTTACAGGTTTTTACAGCAAGGACAGAGCCAAGATGGTTGGGAAAACCCCATAAATAACATAGAGGAACTTCTGAAACAATGAAGTCCTTAATCGAAATGGTGTTCTGAGAACAACTCTTTTTGAGCCAGAACAAATCTTAGTCGTCAATCAGACACAAAAAGATCATGTCGCTTCATCAGAGTAGGTTATAATGCCTGGAGAGGATGTACTCCAAGAGAAAATGAGGATCGTTGATCGACGCAAAGGCGAGATTAAATCGCAATCATTGATTTGTCGCATGTCCCTTCTGTTTGCATGGTAAGTAAGGAAAAAGGGAGAGTGACATCATCATGACGTGCAATACCAGCATGGAATCCAACACATCCCTAGGGATAGCACGTGGAGGTACCGCATTTTTCAAAGGGTCGAGGATGGGCCCCTAGTTCAGCTCAGGCCTTTGGAAGGTTGCATTAATCATTGACCATTGGATGTGCAGATCGATAGATCTCAACCATTCATCGAAGAGGGTTGGTAGGAGTGAGTGGCGTCTTGGTAGGGAAGGAACTCTGATGGAGAGACTCTGAGGGTCAATGAGAACTTTTGATCAAAATATGGGTGAGGTCAAACCTCAGTTGTAGATCAAAGGGAGTCATGCTCAAGCGAGGAAAAAAAGGGAAGTGATGTGAACGTGACCTATAGTGCCAGTGTGGCAGTCATTGTGTCCCAAAGGGTAACACGTGTTAGCCTAAAATTTGTAAGAAGGGTTGAGTGGGAGTCCCTGTCGATAATAAACCCTAGAACAAGTGTCTTAATCCTAGCCGTTATATATATAGGTCGAATGATCTGAACTGTTAGATTCAATGAAGGGAGTGTCTTCAGAATAGGTCGTTGATCTGTCATGTTTTGAGGAACTCCGAGAGGAGATATGGGTCGTTGATATGTCGTGTTCGAAGGAACTCTGAGAGGAGATCTAGGTCGTTGATATGTCATGTTCGGAGGAACTCTGAAAGGAGATCTACACCGTTGATAACCTACCAAAAAGGGCTCAAGAGGGTGACATAGATGGTGCAAAGTGTCAAGCAAGGGTTGTGCCATGTGTCATGATGACTTTGTTCTTTTAAGATAGAATCAGTGGGAGGATGAATGACACGGGTTAGGTGGCGATGATGCCACATGTCTAATAGAGATTGTGCCATGTGTCAAGGTGACTTGAGGTTTCGACATAGAACTCTGTGTTGAGTTATGCATTTCACGTGTCATGCCATGTGGCTGGCAGTGCCAGGGTCATGTATCAGGACATGTGGCAGTTAACATGCCCCAAGGGATGACACACATCGATGGTCAATTGGTCTTCGATATGAGAGTAGGCCCAGTTGAGAAAAAAGGCCTTAGGTGGTAACTTAAATCTCAATCGTTGATCATAGGGAATGATTGAAACTCCACTATCCATCGGAGGAGGCCTTTTAGAGTGATTTGATTCTTCAGGGTGAGTTGCACTCTAACGGAGGGACACTGAGACGTGATCACAACCATAGATCGAAGAATAGGCAAGACACAATCTCAAATGTCAATTTTCGTGGGTCCTGCATGGTCAATGAGAAAAGAATAGAAGGAATGGACGTTAATCGTCTTGCATGTAAAAAAACCCGACATGTTCAGATTCATTGATTAATTGACCCCAACAACCGTCAAATGTGTCAAAGTATGAATGGTCAGAGTATACCGTCATAGTGGGATACAATTTAGTGGAAAGGGCACTCCGATGAGAGGGACCCAAATGAATCAGATTCATTGGTTTAGAGGATGGGCCAAGGGTACAATTGGGTGAAATTCAAATGGCTAGGTGACGGATGCCACGTCAGTGCCACGTCAGATGTCACAAGTGATAGGAAGCCACGTGGCAGTGAAGTGGCCTCTGGTCAATGAAGGCCAAGAACTTTGAGAAGCCATAACTTTCGACCCGAGGCTCAGTTTCGAGTAAAATTACAACCATTGGAAAGCTCTTGACAAGTAGAAAATGATGGTGCCATAGAAAATGAAATTTTGAGATGGTTAAATGAACAAAAAACTTAATACCCCATTCCCTTAAAATATACTTAGGGGGTTGGGTGTGTTACAGATAAGTTATAGGGGCTCTTGTTTCTTTGACATGCTGATAATGAAGGGAGTGGGTTTTAGAGGATCCTTCGTAAAGTCTTAGTGAAATAGACAGTGTAAGAGAGAACCTAGGAGAAGATGGGAAATATCCATAGTCTTGGTGGAATAAAGAGTGTAAGAGAGAACCTAGGAAAAGATGGGAAATATCCATAGTCTTGGTGGAATAAAGAGTGTAAGAGAGAACCTAGGAGAAGATGGGAAATATCCATACCATTGAGGAAATGCAGTGACCATCCAAGAGCTTTGCAATAACACGGTATCATAGCAGGAGTCATTTGTGTAGGATGTCAACATTCTTTGTAAGAAATTTATTAATTTCAATCGGTTTTTATTCCCCAAGATAGTTTATCATGTGAAAAACCCTTGGGTATTATGAATTTTAAATGTTTGTATGTTTCTATTGTATTATTGTTTGCATTTTTTTTTCTTTAGTTAACAATGTAGGATTACATAGAATTTATAGACACAACGACATAATTAAAAATTATTCTATAATCTGGTTAATAAAATTAAGAGATTACAATTATCCCATTCATGCGTAGATCAATTTCGAATAACCCCATGACCTTATCTACCTTCAAGGAAAAAATAGTATCAACATTTTCTTGGTAACTAACATGAACTGTTATGCAATCAATACAATAGAAGGATCTTTGTGACAATTGTAGTGGTACTCATTCGTGATATAGGAGAAGGAGTCTCATGTGTGTAGGTTGAAGAAAGCCATTTATGGACTCAAGCAAGCACCTTGAGCTTGGTATGCGAGGATTTATGGACACCTGATGAGTTTGGGCTTCAACAAGTGTTGTTGATCCCAACATGTACTATAGGACTATTAATGGTGAGTCCCTGATTTTGTTTCTCTATGTTGATGATTTATTCCTCACCGATACAAAGAGCCTTATTGTTGAATGCAAGTATGTGTTGGCCTCTGAGTTTGAGATGAAGGACCTTGGTATGTTGTACTACTTTTTGGGACTAGAGGTGTGGCAGATAACTGATAAGATCTTCTTAAGTCAAAGAAAGTACATAGTTGAGATATTGAAAAAGTTTGGGATGTTGAAGTGTAAGCCCATGGCTACACCAATGGTGATGAATATGACGAAACTGCATGTGTCTTCTTCCTATTCCGACAAGATCAATCTGACCCTGTACATATAACTAATTGGATCATTGATGTATATGGTTAACAACAGACGAGATATTTTCTATGTAGTGAGTGCACTTAGCCAATTTATGAGTCAACCAAGACAAACACACTAGATTTCTATGAAGCATGTGATGAGATACCTGAGAGGCACGATTGGACATGGTTTGAGATATACTTCTAGTATTGACATGAGATTACAGGGATATACTGACTCTGATTGGGAATGAGCACTATGGATAGGAAGAGCACCCCCAGGTGTTGCTTCACTTTGGGATCTGCCATGATTTCCTGGTGTAGAAGGAAACTGACTTTTGTGGTCTTGAGCATTGCATAAGCAGAGTACATTGCATTGAGTGTGGCAATCTGTGAAGCAGTGTGGCTTCGCAAGCTCCTTGTAGATTTATTTAAACATGTGTTGGATTCCACCGTTATTCATTGTGATAACCAGAGTTGTGTGAAGCTCTCAGAGAATCCAATGTTTCATGACAAATCGAAACACATTGAGATCAAGTACCATTACATCCGAGACATGGTGCAAAGGAAGGAAGTACTAGTGCAGTACCCTCCTATAGATGAGCAGGTTGTTGATGTTCTTACCAAACCCCTTACGAGGATGAAGTTCGAACACTTTTGTGACAAACTTGGCATGGCAGAGAATGCCTCTCTCGCTGAGAAGGAGTGTTGATGTTTGCAGCTTCCTGAGACATTCTCCAGATCTCACTCCTCTGTGACTGAGTTGAGTTGATCTGTGAGGAAACTTATCTGAGAAGGGATAAGTGGGTTTGGGATTATATCCTAACGTCCCTTATGGAGAGCACATGAGGACATGTCAAGGGAGTTGACCTTGACGTCACACACTATGGGGAGTTGACCCTAGTGTTTCTATAGGGAGTAGCCTCTAGAAGTTCACATGGGATTGTTATGTGTGCCATACATTCTCCAGATCGTACTCCTATGTGACCGAGTTGAGTTGATATGTGAGGGCACTTATCTTAGAAGGGATAAGTGGGTTTGGTATTATATCCCAACGTCCCTTGTGGAGAGCACATGAGGACACGTCCCATGTAGAGAGCACATGAGGACATGCCAAGGGATTTGACCTTGACATCACACACTATGTGGAGTTGAACCTAGTGTTCCTAGAGGAAGTAGCCTCTAGAGGTCCACATGGGAGTGTCATGTGTGACAGACCTTTTGATACAATGTCTCGTGTAAGCATCAGGTAGAACTTCTCCTAGACTGGGTTGCGGACCAAGGGAGATAGGATGCATTTATCACAAAGGTATACTTGTGGTAAGTGGGCCCTGGCATAGTGCTTCCTTGATCATGACAAGGAATAATATGGACTCGAGGTGTTTGAGGTGCTTTCCACATGTCAGTTAGCATTAGGCTAACATTCACTCATAGGGGTGCACCTGTGGTGAACGACCCTAGTTGAGAATGTCTCGCTCGTTAAGA
>JASDQU010032444.1:0-16941 GCA_032191745.1 Picea mariana | reverse complement strand
AAATATGTCTCTGTGTATATCTTATGTGTGAGTGATGCTCATTATTTATGTTGTTCATATATTGTATAATATTGATGGTCACTTGGAGAAAGATTAAAAATGGCTTGATTGACTTAAAATTGTTTAAGCACAGTAACAAGTGATTCACCCCCCCTCTCAGTTGTCTTAGTAATTTCAACACAGGGGTAAGAAGAAATTAAAGACTTGCACCAGGAGAAAGAAGGACATTTCCTTTGGAGGCACCCTGGAAAACCTAGACCCAGGGGACCATGCCCTTCCCACATGGATGTTATCTCTTGAGGGCCTTGGACGTCACCATGATATCCCCTGATGTCATCCCGAGCTAGGGTGTCATTTTTGGAGGCATTTGTGAGCCTAGTGACATGTATGGGCATAATTTTGGGCCTCTAGATGTGAAGCACCCCACATTTCTAGCTCAACATTCCACATATAGGTCTCAACATCACCCTAGAAGGGAATGATGTCACCCTTGTAGGTGTTTCTAGATGCAAATCAAATTTTCTTATGTCAAAATTGAATTTTGTTGTAAATTGGCCAGGTCGGCCTTGTTTTTTACCTCAAAATTAATTAAAGTTCAAAATTTTGTATAAACAAACATAAAGTACTCTCAGTTTTAGATAACAACTTGTCCTTGGAGACGAGAGGTCTTAAATTTGCATCCTATTAGTGTTATTGGCTGAAATTGTGAGGCGCCACTCTTGTTTAAGGCTGATTTTTGCAACTTGGATAAATTTTGGAAGTTTTATGGTGATCTTGCATGGTATTCGCGTGATTATTCTTGGTGCAAGTAAGTGAAATATGAATTTTGTCATCTATTGAATAGTTTACTGTATGGTTTTATTTTCTCATACAAGATTATGAAATTTCATGGTGTATTTAATGCTTGAAGTAAGAAACTTAAGTTGCTACTTTCTTACTTTTTATTTTCCAAGCTTTTCATTAATTGATCTAGTAACTAGTGAAATTCTAGAGCCTTAAATTGATAGAACTCTGAGGGTTTGGACTTATTTATTGTTGCATAAGTCTTACTCCATAAAAATCCTAAGGAGAGCAAGGCGCTAGGGCCTAGAATTTCCTATACCCTGGCATCTTGTCTCTTGAGGTCAAAGCCTAGTTGGACTCAAGTTATTACTTCTCCTATACTTTTTTACTCTTAGATGTTTGTGCATCATCATCATTGATTTGCAACCTTAGAAGAAGTCATCCACCTTGACTCCATTACTCTTGAAGGAACTAGTCCTCCTCTCTTACCTCTTGACAAGACTCAACTCAAACGCCTTCACTTCATACTCAAATTCTTTCACTTTATACTCTACTAATTTGCTAACCTAGTCTATAAATACTAATAACTAATTTTTTGTTGTCATAATCACTGCTACAACCATAATTTTGCAGTTTGTACTAACCTACTAACCATCTAAGTCATCCAATAATTTGTATAAGGAAAGGTACTATCAATAAGTGTTAAAGAGTATGTTTGATTTCCTTTTTAGAGTGCAAAGTATGAATGTGTTACCATTGACATAGTTTTTGTTACAACCATTGTTGCATCCCTTAACAACCCTAAAATCATCCTTAAAACCATGGGACATTTTTACTAAGAAAACCATAATCATTGGATATTGAAGTAGTGTCTTATTTCTTTATTATAGTACTTTTCTGAAGTGGTTTTATTTTTGTCATCAACATTAATTAATGTTGTTTGGACAACCATTTAAGTCATTCATTGACTTATATTTATCTTGAAAAGTGTGAGTGACAAACCATTAGCAAGTTTGCAAGACTATTGTATCTCTTCCTTGTCATCATAACTTGCACCTTTCAAGATACATTGCTTCTACTGTGATCTCACTTTCATATTTATAGTAACTTGTTCAAGAAACACATAATCTGTTTAAGAAGTCATTGATTATAATTATTGCTAATAGCATTTGATTTTTCTTTGGTAAATGGCAGGTACAAACCCATTTTAATTTTCCCTTGTTCCTTTCAACTTCACCAAAGTGACTTATTCTATTGAGTGACAGCGAGAGAGGGGTGTATCTTTTTTCCCTTGATCAAACAACTAGGTCCTGGGATGTCTCCCTTGGAGTGAGGCTTTCCTCCTCCTAAAGAGAAAGAGGTACCCTACTGCGGTGACAGTGATAGGGTTACCTCTATGTTACGTCAATATAAGCCTACTTTCCCTCAGGCTTTGGGGAAGTATAGATTGTGAGATAACAAGAGGTATTTCATGTGCTATAAAAAATGTAGTATGGATTGCAATTAAAAATGTTTAATTGTAAACCATGTATTAATTATAACCTTTCATGTTTCAACTCCAGATAATCTAGAGGATGAGGCTAGACAAGAAGAGAAACATAATGACGCATTCGAAACTAATCCACTTTCCTCCACTACTCAAGTAGGTAAAGAACACTCTAATGCTCTTTTTATTAATGAAATACTTGTAATAAAAATAATAAAAATTTAACATTTCTTTCTTATTGCAGCTGATGATCTGCACCTCGCCTTACAATATAGCCTCTACGTCGTGAGTACAAGACTAGGTCATCAATAATACATGCAGATGTCAGAACAACTGAAGGGGAAGAAGGAACTGACAACCTACTTTCTGAATTCACTTCAAATAGAAGGAAACTGAAAAATAAATTATTGTACTTAGAAACATCATGTACCATATTGTGAAATCATATTTTTGATTATAAAATTATTGAGATGAAGTATTTTGTGTCTACGATTGATGAATGAATGAATGGATGTTAATGAATGATTTCTATATGTTTCTTTATGCAAAAAACCACATACGTTTCTTAATGAACTTTTTGTTTTGCTAGTGTCTATGCATAAATCTTAATGTGTTGCTTTCAATTATTTTTTAGTAGATAGATTGGGTACTCGGGAATTGGGAGTGATGTGGGGAAAAGTTACCATAAAAGATTCCACCTTAACATGGTTCTCCATGTTCAGTATAGAATAAATTAGGATTTGGATAATGTTGGAGCAAACCTCCTTGGATCCAACAGAGCAACAACAAAGTCAATGTTGACTACGTTGTTGCTCTGTCAAATCGAGGGAGGTTTGCTCCATGATTAGAGTACTCCAATAAATTATTCTCAAGACCAAGAGGAGGTCATTGAGGTATTCACGCACTCAAGTATTTTTAATTATTATTTATTCATTAAAATGTTTGTTAATTTATTTTATTATTTTGTTGATTCTTTAAGTGTTGGTTAAATTATTAGAACAACTACTGGAGGAGATGTATTGGAGCAACATTAAAAAATATCATAAGGAAAACAATCAAATATCCATGTATTTGAGATGTTATTTCATTTCTAATTTCTATCATTTTATGCAAATTATCCCCTGAGGGCTTCAAGTCAAGGCAATGAATATCCCAAGCATAAAGTTGGAGAGAGTACCTCTATAAACATTTGTTCCAAAAACAACCTTAAGTTTAAAGAGATAGGCTACATTATTAAACCTTATAATTTAAACCTCAATGATTACTTCTAAATATATTCCTTGTAGACATACAATTAGGTTCAACACAATCCCATGTAGCCTTATAGAATTCACATAGAATGTCATCAAGCCCCAATAAAATTCACATAGAATGAATATCCCAAGCATAAATTTGGAGAGATTAACTCTATAAACGTTGGTTCCAAGAACAACCCCAAGTTTATAGAAATATGATATATTCTTTGGAAAGAAGTTTTGTTCACCATGGATCCTTGCCAGTGCACTACTACGACCCCAAAATCCTCTACAATAGATCTCCTTTAGATCCTTAGTTATATGCTACACAGTAAAAATAACACTGATTCTTTTTATCTTGATCCCAACATCTCTCTTCCATAGTACAATGATTATATGAATAATGGCCATTTGGATTCTTGGACCCAAAGTTTCCATGCATTTTTCTAGTATTTTCCTACAATGATAGAAGATAAGCTCTTGTGTCTCACTAGGATTCATCTTAAATGCATACCATGGCAGTGTCACATGGTAGAACTTTTGGCCAACCCTCTGATAGACATATTACAACATGGATATCTACTCTAGACACAGCTTTCATTCTTTCCCTAGCAATGGAATACGAAGAACATTATCAATTCCATTCCCCTTACTATACCCACCTCCTCCTCCAAAACCATTCCCTACTGATCAATGTTCCAACCATCACCAACTCTCTTCCCATTCCTATGAAAACTATCAAGGACTTTGAAAAAAATCCCTTACTACTACCCAACACTCCCAAATTTTGAACTCTCCTCAAATTGTAATATCTTCCAACCCATGGGGTTTTTTTTCTCATCCCATCCCTTTACCTCCTCCTTGCACTACCCCCTCCATCTATGTTCCACCTTATTAGAATCCCTCACAACATCCCACCCCCCACGTTGAGTAGAAACCCATACCTCAATCTATCACCTTCTCCCCTCCAACGTTTTCCTCCTCCATTCCCAAGATCCAATCACCTCATGCCTCCACTCCACCTCATCACTCCATTGCCCAAAAAATATGCATTCACCTTATCATAGTAAATATTAATTTAAATTATTCACTATGAAATGAAAATTAATAGGGAGTAAGAGATCGAAAAAATGAGATAACTTCTCAAAAGAGTATGGATGATGACATTTTCAATCTCAAAGCCAATAATCAAGCAATCACGGTGAATAAAGTCCCCATCTACAAAACTTGTTTGGAATGGGGCTTATCTGACTATTATTCAATATGAGATTGAACAACCATGAAAGTGGAAGCATATCTCATATTATAGCCCTAGTTATCCATTGGAAATTATCCTCAATCCTATTGAAAATATACCTACTATGGAACTCTTTAAAGTTTTGTTCTCACTAATCTTCAAAAATATTTTCTACATGATACAAACAACCCTCAACTAGTTTATTTCTTGTTGGAAATAATGACAATGGCCATTTTGATGGGTAACATTGACCTTCAGTATCAAAATAGCATTGGGCACGCCATAGTGCTATTGATGCGTCATCAATTCATATTGTATTGGCCTACCACAAAATTGAGGACTTGATATAAGTTATTGTCATAGCAAATATTGTGCTACATTAGATAAATTTGAACTTAGTTGTAAGAATATAACTATTGTTAAAAGGAACATGCTAAGCCCTCCATATCCTTTCAAACACAGAGATGTGGTTGCTACCAATTATATCCATGATGAAATTTTGAGTGGAGAAGAGGAAGTTAATTCCTTTGCATATTTCATGCCAATTCTAAAACACCTACAAATGCATTTTTCAAAACTGTTTCCAAAGGGATTGAAGGTGTTGATGAATTAATGTTTTAATTTGGAACACCTTGACTGGTCAACTTCTCATTTTGATATAGATATTGGGATATTTATGATGAACATTTTTAGACCAATGCCTTTTAGATATAGGCACTTGGCCACAAACAAGGTGTTATTTTGGACACTAATTCCATGCATTATATTTCATGTAGAATTCAATGTCATTGTGCATTATAAAAATGACTCTTATCTGCCTCCATAAACTAATTCATCATTAATCTATCTTAGGGACACAAGTTGGTGTTATTTATAAGATATTATATTTGAAGATAAAGTAGAATAAATACATCCCAAAAGGGCCTAGTAACTCTATTATTAGTGAATGATTAGTTGTTAACATTCTATGTGAAGGTATTCGTTTGTAGCAATGTCTCAAGATCAAGACAAATTAAAGAATTATTTCATTTGTTTTCAATATTGCATGCAATCATGTATAATTAAATGAATGGGGATACATTCTAAATTCTATTACGAGACTTAATTGTAAACTACTAAGAGTAAGAGGAACAAGGGTAATAAGGTTACTAAATAGAATAGGATTTTAAAACATTTTTTAACGTTTTATTGGATGTTTAGTATTCACAATGCTAATGTGTCTATTGTATCATGTCCAAAAGTAACACTTACACCAAGAGACGTTCTAAAGTAGGTAGGAAAATTGATAACATTCTTTGCAACAAATGTTTAAAAACATTTTCCTTAAAAAAACCTCTAGATCCTACTCAATGCATCACATGAGTTTGGACAACATATTTCAGACACACTTGAATTCTTAAGCCAAATGCAACCCTCAATCTATTTCTAGAAGTAGTTTTTCCATATATACTTGAAATTGGGAAAAATTTCTCTAACAGTAGGGAAGAAATAATGGGAACTTTTGCTAGGATAATTCTTGTCACACTTGTAGTTATTAAGTGTTGTCTTTTACATCTTGTAATACATGTTTTCTTTTAGACAATTTTCCCCTCATCAATGGCTTTTCTTTACTACAACCAACTAGAGTTGTAAATCCCATTTAGGAATAAGAGTAGTCTCCTCTTATATAATAGGTACGTATATAAGGTCTTGAATTTTTGAAAGGGTCTCTTTTCTATCTACAACATTTCACTTTTCATGATAAAAACGTGACAATTTTGATATGTGAAAGTTTATTTTTCTAAGCTAAAACAACTTTTTGTTTCTAGAGAAATCCTTACTTCTCATTTTTTATTGAAGATATTCTTCTCATCTTGTTTCTAGAGAAATCCTCTGGCACATGCTTGTCCAAGTTCTATGTCTTAATAACTTAAGTATGCCCACTCAACATCTTTCTCTCTCCCTAACTCATGTCACCTTGATTTCTCATAGACGAAGAGAGTGGAATCATAGGATAGTTACATTTGGTTCCCCTCCTTTTCTGGGATAGGTAAAAAAGTTGTATTTATATTGATATTAGTATACAATTTACAAAATTGCATTGCTTAAAGCTAATATACTAGCTTCTATATGAGTTGAGACATGGCTTCTAGAAACAATTGTAKTTTTCAATGCAGGCCTAAGGATCATTTAATTTTTTTTTWAAYATACATAGGCTTGTCGAATATCCAACGAACCCTCTGACATACATACCCTTCGGAAGTATGGCACCTCCATCAGATATATTGTATGGGTGTCGAATATCCGACGTACATATTAGCCAGATATCCAACGCACCATCTGATAGGCATCCGTCGAAGGTATGACACCTCCGTTGGATATACTGTTTGTGTGTTGGGTATCTAATGAACATGGACGTCGGATATCCGATGCACTATCCAATAGACATCCGTCGGAGGTATGGTACCTCTCTATCAGTTATTCAACCCATATGTGTCAGAAATAATGATTGATTTCAACAAGATTTTGGTCCTTATGGTTGTTGGTATACCGATGCCACGGTTTCTAATATCCAATAGTAATCTTTTTGTTGGATATACAACCCAATTACAGTGACGAAACTGGTAACCACGTTTTGTTAGTGGGCCGACAAAGGAGCATCGACAAACAGACGTACCACCATCATATTTCAGTTCACAAGAAGTAGTGCCCCTATGGAGGTAAGACAACTAGCCCTTATAAAATGAGACCCCATAACCCAATTGATAAGGAACTAATCTAATTTTCATTGGATATCTAAAATCATTGCATTGGTATACGTGAAAAATAGATATTTTGCAATTATCTAAGTTAGAAGTTGTTCTTCATGCTATAAACTTGCTTGAGCCTCTAAGGCATCTTATTTATCCAAGTGGTTCTCTTGTTTCTATAAATTAATTGCTACAACCATTAGGGTTGTTTCAAACTTACTCTTTCATAATCTTTTATGACTCTTTCTATTGCTGAAAATTGTGAGTAATTAGTGCTAATTATTCTCTTGTCAAGGGCTTTCATTTGAGTATCTTGCGTGTGAACTTAAGTGGCTAGAAATTGTTGTTGTAGAAAAGGCTTGCTACATCCACAAGGCTGCCCTAATATATTGTTGATAACATCTTTTTGCAGCCCTATTTTTCCATCAAAAATTGTGTTTAAATATTGAGATATTCTCTACATGTTTCAGGCTTGATTACCCAATAATTGTTTGATGTTTTGGATGGTTAATTTTGAAACTAATAACTTCTTTATTTGTTGATATATATATTTCCATATTTCTTCATTTTGGGACAACAACCTTATCTTGTTGATTCCCATTTAGTTTAAGGCTTGATTTATGATCATTTGTCTTGTTCAGCACATGGATGACATTGTTTTGCAAGTAAAAAAAACTTGACAAACTTCTTCTTCCCAAGACTCTTTTCCAAACCATTCTTCATCTTCAAGCTTGACCCATAGGGGTTTCACTCATCATCATATCACTTTTCTTCTCAATCCCTCTAGGGTCACCGAGATTCCCCCCTTTTGGTAATTTCATCATTATTAAAGGGAGGGGAGTGTCTATCTAAGGTGACAGTGGGTCGGTACTCCCATAATTGTCACACTTCCATTGATTGGGTTGGGATTTTCCCAATCTATAGATTGTGCGATAAAAATATCCTTTGTTACTCCAATTGAAAGAGTTATGTAATCAATTATGTGCATACACGTTGATTGTCGCTTGCATGATTTTACGAAAATAACTCACTTAGATTCAGTTGGGCAAGAGGCTTTCCAGTAAATTTGTAGAGGTCTCTTGCGTGAGAGATTCCAAATTTTTTTGGGCGATTTCAAGTTGCAGCAATCTCAATTTTTGATTGAGAAAGATTATGGGTGAGTTTGAATAGATTTTGAAACCTAACAAGGAAAATGTGGTCTATCACATGGAGTTAAATGCCCGACAGAGGAAAATTGAACAACAAAGATTGCAAGTACTTCAAGAAAGTCTATGGTGTACGTATGGAAAGAAATGCATAAGTCTAATTTTTATTTGGGATCTAAAAATAAAAATAAATATATAGCATTAATTTTTTTTTGATGAGGAGAATTGTTTTTTTTTTTTTTAACAATCATAAGAATAAACATGATCATTACACCATCATAGGCACACCAACAAATGTAGGTGAAACTAGGAGGGCATGTTGTCATCTTAAACTAGAAACAATGTCTCTTTGGATTTGCTTATTCGCAATCTAAAGACACTAACAAACAAAGCCCATTTTATCATCCATCACAAGGTGTCGAAACCTTTAATCGATTAAATATTGTATTTATATTTAGAAAGAAAAATTCTTTCTTGCTATGTTAGATGGATATATTAGGGTCCCATATCTTCTAAACATAGTCATAAAATTTGGAAAGAAACAACTCTATAGTTATAATACACAGTATTGGACCCATTTGATTTTTGGATCCGGTTATAAACTTATAATTATAACCTTCGTTCTCTTGTGTTTTTTTTTTCTAACACAGTTCAGTCTCGTTCATCAACTTCTAGTTGGGAGGGAGGTGCTTGCTTGAGTCTACTCCATTCTCACCTTCTACTAAAATTGGGAAGAACTTGTGCTAGAATATATTCAAGAAAGAAACTTAGTGTTCCAATGGAGATAAGAAATGAACCTCACGAGCTATCATATCATAGTGATACATATCTATAAAGGAATTTTGTTCAACATTAATAGTTACCTTCCAAGAATTTTAGTCCTTTGGGTGAATTACCTAGAGATAACATCTTTGAGGATTTTTAATTTTCCAAGGGAAAGTTGTACTGAAATATCTTTGATTTTATGATCATGGAGCTTAGATTATTTAAATCGTTGAAATGGATTTAAGTGTGTTAAACTAGACTTGAGGTTGAATCTTCTCATTTTCAGCTTTTTATTGTTTTGAAGTTGTTGAATGTTTTTACTTCAATTTATAAAAGTCCGAGGATATTTTGAAGGATCCAACCCTTAGGATTCTTGCATTTCATGGGACATGACAAGATAATAAAGAACAAAATTGGTTCACTTGTGAAGAAATTTTGTCTATAAAGCAAGTCGAAGATAAGGAATTTAAGATCATGTGGTTATAGAATACATTAAGAGATAGAGATATGATGTGGTATGTATGAAGTATAAAGTTATTGCGCCAATGGGAGAAGAAAGGTCCCTTACAAATATAAAGAGAGATATCATTACCAAATTCCAAAAACCTAAGTCAGAGTGAGAGTGTATAACTAGAATCAAGGATATTAAACAACAAGTTGGAGAAACTGTGTGCGACTATGATTGACAATTCAAGATCCTATCTTAAAGATTGACCTTTCAGATCTAAGATTCCCATCATAAAGAGTAGTTTATTGCCAAACTCCTCCCGCACATTTGGGTCCCATCACATGGTAGAAATTGACGACTCAGTCATAAGCAATATAGATTGCAATGCACCTTGAGTCGACGTTAGGAGGTAGTCAGACATCTGTAGGATTGGCGCATGTGTAATTGCAAATCGCAAACCTCACCATGTAGTTGCAAGACATGAAAAAACATAAAGTAGTGCACAAAATATTTGGTGTACCCTGTACTGCATAGGTCACCATTAGAATGAGTGTCCTGCGCTGGGAAATTAGATGACGATAGGCACACTAAACCCATTTCCTACTAGGCCATAGATAGAATGGTGCAATATTTGTAGACAATGGGGCCATGTACCTCCCCATTTCCAACTCTACAAAAGTATCATAAGACTACACATACTGGGTTATGTGATTTTTGCAAATCCATGGGGCACAATGTAAACAACTGTTAGTCATCGCAATTTTTGAAGGAGCATATTGTTGGACGCTTCTAGGGGGACTAGAGAGACAGGCCACTTGGCATGGTTCTATACCAAGCCTCGTGTGTTGTGTGAATATTTCCACAATGGAGAGCATGTCAAGGAGGATTTCCTGCAAATATTGGTAAAATGACAAAAGAAATAGGGGTTACATAACATGGTGACTGCTGAGATGCACAAAGAGAAGAAGCTAAAAGAAGATGATGTATGGGTAGTAACCCGAGGCATTCACACAAGAACTGACTTTCACATAGGAGAGTGCTCACGACAACAATTAGAAGAAAAATCAGGAAAGTGTTGCATGCAGCTTCCAAGTTTGATGTTGTGCAACAAAAGCAATTCCCGCGTGACACACAAAAGGAGAATGAGATACCTTTGCACAAAGAGTTGTGATGCATGGCTGAGATACCTAGAAGCTAAGGGTTGCAACATAGGCATTTTATTTAAAAGAAATGTTAATAGTAAGAGGTTACTCTCAAATATAGTCTATGAATTTCAAGTTGACAAAGATTGGCAATTGTTTTTCCAAGTACAAATCCATACACAATCTTATATATGGATTGTACATATCCAATGATGCATTCTCAAAGGAGACAAACCTATTGTCTAAAGTTTCGTAATGGTGAGACCATATCAAAGGTTCACCAAAGTAAAAATAAGTTGTTCGCATAGACTATCCCCAACCACTCGACTACAACCCAACTAGAATATCTGATATCTCAGTTCACAAAATTTACAACCTATTTCTCCTTGCAACGAGAGAATCCATATAAGCTACAGACATTTGTGAGTGGTGTTAAATACGTGAACACTATCTTAAGTAGCAATACATAAAGAGTATGTTAACCCAGTGTTTACGTGTGGCCTTTCATATCCATGGTTATGTAGGTAATTTCAATATTTGAAATGTTTAAGGTGAATAAATTTAATAGTCCCACCGTGGTACCATACCAGGTTTTCGATGCTTAGCCATATAAGGAACATAAAAAAAAGCACTTTATTCTTGCAAACAATCACACTACATAGTTGCATCGAACTTCTATTGTATAGCACCATAGATATATACTCTGTCTTCTTTCTTGTGAATACATTTTCCAAATTTTCCATACTTCATTATTCATAATAAGGCTAATTCTTCCCCTTCATTTATACTTTTTCCATTTCCCTCTATATGTCGTCATTTTCTAGTTTTAAGCAAAAAATTTATAAACAAACTATGAGAATAATATACAAATATTATCTTAATAAAATATTATCTTTATCTAATGGATAAAAAGAATGGGCCATTGGTACACTTTTTTGCCCCTTAGATGTGCATTAACTATAAACTCTTGTGTGATGGTATTTATAGAAGTTTTAGAAACACATTATTATCATTTTTACTAAATTTAGTAGATTAATAGTGTGAGACATTTAAATCAAGATTAACAATAAAATTCAATGTTGTGAGGAGGCTTCAGTGGCCACACATGACCATACATTCACACATAACAAGTGCAATATTGCTATTCACCACAAATTAATAATACAGATCACACACAAAACAATAATATTAAATGTAAGGATGTTTTCAAAACTTATCAAACACATAAATGTGATGTGAAATGTAAGATGTTTTCAAAATTGTAATAAATCTCATTTTCATCATGAATATATATGAAAAGTGATTGCAAAAGAAATTTGAAACATGTTTACAGAGAAATATAAACAATAAAAAGTGGAAAATCGAAAAATCAATGGCATGTTATCTAGAATTAGTATTAAAATAAATTTTTCTTAGTAAAACATAGCAATGCTGCTATGAGTAAAGATTATTCATCATGTTATACATAACTAGTATTAAAACAAAAATTTCTTAACAAAGATTATTCATCATGTTATACATAATTAGTATTAAAACAAAAATTTCTTAACAAAACATAGCAATGTTGTTCTGAGTAAAGATTATTCCCCACATCCTTTATAGTGTTACAAACTGTTTGACTAACCAATTATGCATCACAATCCTCCCTTTAAACATGTTTGACCAACCAATTATACATCACAATCCTCCCTTAATATGCATCATCCTTCATAGTGTTACAACCTATTTGACCAGCCAAATATGCATCACAATCCTCCCTTAATATGCATTTAATAAGATGTACTTTGTAACAACCCTCCTCTTTAGGACAACTACTCTGACCCAGGTGCAATTTTTTTTTTTGTTTTAACTGTGTGTGCACGCGTGTAGGAAGGGAAACAGACACACTGGACTCCACGTTGCCACTTGACAACCAACAAGACACAACCATGACGTTCAACACAAGAAGGCTGATGGATCACAACGAATAACTGCAACAAGATAGGACCATGGGCATGAGGCGCACAACACAAACATTTAGACATACTGGGGTTGCACAGTCAGAACACAGAGGGAAGAGTCCATGGTGTTGGAGCTACTATTTCTGCACCGGAGAGCAGGGCGTTTAGTCTTATGTCTTCTCGAAAGAAGATTAGATAGGCTGCTGGCCGACTACTCAGGCAAAAACTAGTAAGCCCCTCAGGTGTGTCGCAAGAGTGGAAACCCTGCCTTTAAAGGGCCCAAGACTCTTGATATGGCACTGGATTCTGGATGCTGGGAAGCACACAAACATATGTACTAAGGCTACTGAAGGTATCTACACCCCTCCCCACACAAGCAGACCACGCAAGGCACTACCATCAAGTACTACAAACTCAGAGACAATCAAGACATCTACGGGAGATGCAAGTCAGGAGGACTCAAAATCGACCAACCACTAAAGAGACCCGAAGACATCCATCAAGATCAATTGCACCATTCATTATCATTAACTGACGAACACTTCATCGTAAGGTAAAAACCAATAATCTCAACCCCCATTATTTAGTTATAAGGTCATTTTGCACTAGTTTAGGGACAAGCCATAATGACAAGTGTATTGCATTTTCTGTTAATCGCCATAGTTGAGCAATGATTTCAATATCATAAGGGTAAGCCCTCGAACATTACCTTCTCATGTTATCTGCCTTCCCTCCCAATTTATTACCATATATTGGAATAACCTAACAAATATTGCATTGCAATTTCGACCTTATCATTAACCTTCAATTTAAACGAATAAAAACCTTGCAATTTAAACACCGTCACGGACATTCCACTTAAACAATTATTGACATTGCGGTTCAACCATCATCGTTAACATGGCAAATTATAACAATAATATTAGTGCAATTTAAACAAGTATCACCATTGCTCTTAAGCAATTATTAAGGTTGCAGTTAAGCTTCATCATTAGCGTTCAATTTAAACATTATTAATCCTTGTCATTAACAAGTATAAGTCATTGCGAATTAACAAATATTAATAACTCAAGTCAACAATCATCATAACATTGCAATTTAAAGCAAATATCAGTATTGTAATTTAAACAAGTGTTACCATGGCAAATTAAGCAATTAAATCCATTATTTGATAAACATAGTTTAAATAACCACCTAACTATTATCTAAAATTTATATCCCCATTAAGGTTGCAGTTTAAGATTCATCATTAGCGTTTCATTTTAACTATAATTACGTGCCATTGACACGTATAATCATTGCAATTTTAACAAATAATAATAATTCAATTCGTCTTCTTCATTAACCTCGCAAATTAAAACAAATATTTTATTTGCAATATACACAAGTATTCCATTGCAAATTAAGCAAATATTCCATTATATAAATAAGCACAATTTAAATATCAATGCAACTATTTATCTAAATCATATGCCCAACAACAAAAGGTAAAACGTTTAACCAACAATAAATCTACAACCCTAGAAATCACCGTAATTAGGGTTTTGTCCAAATATCAATACAAATTATTCCCAATAATTAATAAGCAAGTACCATATTCATTTCAGGCTTATCCTGATGAGTCGGTGTCACACATTCACAACATGAATATCTTAAGCCTATTATACTTCATAAATCAAATTTGATAAAAATAAGCTCTTACTTACAACCAAAATTTGACTAAATAATAAACTGTACATTTCAATAAATAAAATAAAGTTGCCCATTAATAATTCCGGTTGCAATACAGTATTAAAATGATATATGTTTTTCTAATCAAATTTTGATAATAAATGAAGCTCTTATCATACAACCCAAAATTGGACTAAATAATAACCTATTCATGTTTTAATAAATAAACTAAAGTTACTCATTAATACTTCCGGTTGCAATACTGAAATAAGATAATATTGTTTTCTAATCAATTTTGATAGGAAATGAAGCCCTAACTGGCAGTCGCATAATTCTTTTATGGCAGTCAGGTCCTTTATTTCCACCAGGATTCCAAACGTTTACCTACACCTGATCGTTATTTCTGTTTACCATATTATAAAGTAGTTTTGTACTCTAACTAACAACAACTGTTCAACCCAAATTATGGCCAATTTAAAACAATAGGTGAGGAACGTAAAATTGAAATTGTAGGGAGTCCTGAGGAGGAGAGCCCATGAGGGCCTCCACGTGGTCTGTGCAAATGGTTGCCCTCCCCCAAAACTGATAATAAAAAAAAATACCACAACGGGCGGGGCAGTAAATGAAGGTCACTGCCAGCATTACAAAACTGATAAAAGGGTAATTGAAGGTCACAACAATTAAAATGAGCTGAAGGCGACAATTAAATAACCAGACAGGGCGGTCGTTCGTTTCATCCTGACCAAATCTATTCCTTTACAAATGAACTAGTATTGCAATTAAGTACAGGAAAGAACGGAATAAAAATTGGTTAAGTTCTGTATCAAATGATTCAACACATGGAATGTATGTACAGTACGCAAATTTTAATTTCCAATGATATGATTTCAGGTATACGGCCTTAAGAATTCACAGTTGACATATTGCACCATGAATCCAGACCATGGATTCCTGCGTCAATTAAATGGGAGGATCATAATTGAAAAGAAACTCCGAAGAGACTGCAAACATCGGCAAGGAATCCCGAAATATATAAACCCAAATTTTGCAGAGAAGCGAACAACCAAACTTTTGATAAAGAAAATCCAACAATTCCCCCCTTTTTCTGTACATCTAAAAACGATGTCTCGGTGTAGACACGAGCCCGCCACCTTACTGAGTTCAACCTTAGGATAGCTATGCAATGAATTTATGGTTTGGAAACCCTCTGTAGAAGTTGCCCACTGTAGAACGCCCAAGATAAAAGAAAAAGAAAATGCCCAGCCATAAGATAAAACGCCCAATGCATAAATGAAAACGCACAGTGGAAAAGGGAGAAAAACACACTGAGAAACACCGCCAGTATATAAAAATAAAAATGACCAGGAGAAAAAGAAAACCCACCGAAGGGAGCCACCACGGCGCAAGCAAAAACGCCCAGGTAACGCCAAGGGAAACCCACAGTAAAATAAAGCGCCCACTGTGCATATATATAGTCAACGCCCAGCATGTATAAAACCATAACCCATTTCTAAAGATTCTTTTGATAGTTTAAAAAAAACCCAAATCGTACAGTTTACAAGAATTTCCTGCCCACCAGGGAATACGCATGGCATAACCAGCGTAAAATAATGATCAGATCCCAAGAAATCATTGATATTAACTATTTCACAGTCAATCTACAGAACACACGACAACCACCTAAATACCCAAACCAACCGTAAGGTATCAATCCTCTTAACGCATACAGTATCAGATAATAACCCCATACAACCCTGAAATTGGACTTTATAAAAAGGAAACGCAACATACAAGTTTTCTTTACACCACACAAGGCAGCAATTGCGACGGGAGGGGAAAGGTAACGAAGAAGCTTAGATTTCTCACCATATCCACTAAAACTATAGTTTATAACATGATTTACACCATAACCTCTGAAAAATACAAATTTGCTCATTAACCATTAAACTATAGTTCATAAACACACGCAGCAAGGTAAAAACGCCCAAATACGAATGACATACCTGTGCCCTTATCGCTTGCAGCAAGTGAATCTTGTGCTCCTGCCGCTCCTGCTCCTGCTTGCCGACCGCAAGGAACTCACCAGTACCTCCCAGCCAAACGCTAGGGGTACTCTCCTTCCCCCTCAGCCCCCCAAGCCGCAAAGGGGCCACACAATCCAGAGAGTAACTAGCTTCTCAGCTCGCCTCCAAGGCTGAGCTACCACTCAAGTCTGCTGAGAATCCCCAACTACAAGAAATCAGTCCAGACTCTCCTCTGGCAGCATAACAATACCAATCGCTCAAAAAAAGGTCCCCTTTCTTTCCCCCTCCCCCTTCTTTTATCCAGTCCCCAAACCCTAAATCCTCCCTCTTTTAGGT
>JASDQU010032442.1:42432-53866 GCA_032191745.1 Picea mariana | reverse complement strand
TCCTCTTGAGATTTATTTCTCTAAACATAAAAGGTTCCTTCGAACTCTGCAGCCTCTTGCAGGACCTTTGCATGAAATGGTGCTATCTCTTCTTAGCTTATCTGTGGCTCTGACCTCAAAGTGTCTCTGTCCCTATCTCTTTTTGAAGGGATGTAAGTGTCCTCTAGCAACTTCTTACCCAAGCACACTTTGCTGAGCCTGCAAGGTGTTAATTAAACCTGTGAAGGTCTTCCCTTGACACTTCTTCTTCTCTGTACTCGAATTGAGTTCCTTCTGTGCACTCTATGAACCAACTTAATGCCCTCCTGGCAGAGTTCTCCATAATCCTCAGTGATTCTATCCTCTCGCCGAACTCGAAATAGAGTTCTCCTCAATGCACCCTGTGCATTTGCTCAATGCCCTCTTGGAAGAGCTTCCACAAAACCTTCAATAGTTTCGTCTTCTCCCCATGCCTTCGTTACACAGTCTTCACCTCCAGAGTGTTCAGTAACTTTGAGGCTTCTCCCTGGGTCTAAAACTTCCTCTGGTGCACCCTCCTAGCACAACTCTGTCCAAATTCCGCAGAATTTTGAAGTGCACTCTATGCACTGGCTTGCAAAACCCACAATGTTCTGTCATGCAACCTCTTGCATGAAGCCACAAAGAACTAGACATGAAATCAGTAAACCCTCAGATAGAAAAATCTATCTATCCCTACAAATTCACATCTAACATACATCTATAGCATATCATAAACACATAAAGACATTCATCAACATACACAGAATAACATGCAGGAAAAAATCCTCTGATTGTATTAATATGAAAATGCCTCTTTACAATGTGAGCTCGGACTGCTATAGAGTCTCGGCTCTCTTCTTCTCTCTAACCTATCTCTATTCTACCCTCCTAACTCTCTTTTTAAAAATAAGATGCCAAGATCTTTTACATGAGGGGGCTCTTCGAGCTCTTCCCTCCACCTCACCAACTCTCATAAATTACAATGAATTTACATTCAATTACATTGAATGGTTGCCTAGTCTGAATCAGATCTATATCTCAGCCTTACAACCATTTAAGGCAACCTTTATCTAAAGCCTACGCACATGCATGGCTTTTGGCTCTACTAGCCTTACAACATTTAATACAATTTTGAAATTTTGAAAAGCGAGAGGGTTGCTCCTCTCTCCTTCCATTGAATGCGCGCTTTTATGTTTTGGCTGGTTAGCACATAGCTGGCATGGAGCAATGCTCCTGCATCATACTCCTTCGTAAGAGCATGACCATCGCGAGTTTTTCCTCTTCCTTCGATCGGTTTTTCTTCATCCTTCTTCCTTGCATTTGTCAAGACCATGAGATTGTTTTGTTGTAGCATCTTTGCCATCTCAACTATAATTTTCCTCATACAAGAATATTCTAGATGATAAACTTTTTGAAAATAGATGCATTTAGATCTTGTCTTTTTCTTCTTCATTTTGTGATCTGAAGAAGATTCATCTGTCGGTTTCGAGAACTTTTCTTTTCTAGCCTCGGGGTTTTTTCCTTTTCCCTTTTTCCTATATTCGAAATTTGGTTTGCTTGATTAATTTTTTGCAAGAGCATGATATCTAGAACCCTTTATGGAGCCCATGGAAACTAATTTTTCCTTCTCTTGAGTTATTGCTTCAATAAAATCATCTAAAGAGGGCATTTTCCACTTCGGAGTTGCTAATTTTGAAGCATGAAACGAGGAAACAAAAATTGAATAATTGGGAGCTAGTTTTGAGAGAATGGAAAGGATGAGTTACCCATACTTTTCCTCTACTTTGAAATATTTAATTTGAATTAGAGAGATTTCAATTTTGTAAAATTCTCTTTAAAATAATCAAAATTTCACGGATTCAAACCTATGAGCTCGTTCTCCAAACTGTAGGCCTGAAGTTCATCCTATTCACTGAAAAATTGTTCCAAATTGGTCCAGACCTCGTTGGGGGATGATACGGTGTCGACATGAAAAATCAAGTCTAATGATATGGAGATAGATATCATCTTGAAGGCTTCTTCCATTCGATTGAAATACTTTTCCTTCTCCACAACATTCGTTGGCTAAACTTCTGTATCCATTGTTATTCAGTAGAGACCTTTACTTCAAAGAGCAAGGGTGATCTCGTGCTTCCATTCAAAGTAGTTGAATGGAGTTAGGAAAACATGTTTGGGCTGAAGGTGTTGATACATTTATTTGTCTTTCCTCCTTTGATGATCTTTCACCTGCAAATAAAACTAGTACACCTTTCCCTCAGAATCCGTGAGGCTCTGATACCATGTAAAATTATGAGACCTAAGAGATCTAGAATTCAATGAGAAAAATAATACTAATCCAATGAATTTTCCAGTAATAAGAAGCGAGAGATAGAGAATAATTTAATCCACAATAATGAATGTATTCAAAATATATTAAAAATTACAATGAGATCAATTCAATATATAGAGAGGAATTGATCTTGTCACTAATAATAGCAACTGCCACTAAAATAACAAAAGTAGTGCAAAAATATCTAAAGCACGTGCCTCAACCTCTAAAATAGATAACCCACACCTAATATGAGTATGATAGGATAAAAAGTGCACTCATCCCTAACTGATTAGCTAAATAAAGTAAGTTTACTAAAGAAAGGGGACAAATCCCTAAAATCGAGGGATAGTTTCCTTGATTTAAGGATGAAGTATGATCTCCTTCCTTTAGGGTTTTAAAATTTGCATTCAAGTTGGAAAGGAGTCACTAATATTATTTATAGTTAAATAACTAAAGGTGAACTCCATGTCATAGGGGAAATATCCCTAAATTTATGTAAAACTCCCTAAAATCAAGGAAAGTGTCTCCTACCCTCTCTAGAAGGTCAAATCAAATGAGGAAAAATGCATTGGGATGCATTAACCAAGAAAGAACAAGAAGAAGTAAACACCTTGATCTCATACCATTTTATAGAGGAGAGGTTTAGGAGACATGACCCAAAGGGGGTCATAAAATAACATTTCAATAAGGTAGGATTTCCTTGGGAATACACAACAAAAGTTCAGGAGGAGGAGGAGGTACATTGAAGTACAAGAACTTATGACGATGTCACCTTAAAGAGATTAGGCAAGCTCTTATGGAGGATTATGTATGAGTATAAATCATAGGAAGAAGCCAAAAATAAAACAAGGGAAGAGGATGTGGGAAGGATATCTCTCATTGTTGCTTCTCCACAATTAGGATTAGTAAAGGAGGAAGAGACACTAGAAGATAAAAAGAGGAGGAAGAAAGAGAAGGCTCACAATAAAAATAATGACACCATTGAGAAAAAGAGGAAAATTATTGAAGAATCCAAAGCCAAATCTAAAGAAGAGGTCGGAACAAAGGCAGTTTCCTAGAAGGAATCTGAGAAAAAGGAAGCAGCAGAAACATTTGTGTAGATGAAACAATATCAACGGAAGCATAGAAAGAAACAAAAGATACAACGTACAAAGAAGGAGAGGAATAACATATAAAGAAAGACGAAGAAGCTAGAAACAGTGAGATAGTCCCAATAACCACTAATATCCCTAACATATCAAAATTTGGTACTAGCGGACATGCACAATTCAGCGGATTAATTTTGGGACTCAGTACTCAATTTAGGATAAATGATGTACCTGACCTAACGAAGTTCTTATATGACAAAGAATCAAGAATAATTGTACAATAACAAGAGAAGAAAGTATCGGTAAAAGGGGGAAATATGATTTCAATCATTATATGGATACTCGTAACATAACACATCAACAAGGATCTAGTATCCATAGCCTCAGTTGAATCCACTTTTTGGAATGTCATGGGGGATAATGTATGGAATTTGCACAAGAAAAATTTGATAAAAGAAGAAAGGGTTAGGGAGCTAGAGGAGAAGCTTCGAAAGGTAAATATCGATGAGGGAATCCTCTAGATTTTCAAGGAAAGCACAGAAAAATTCAAGACTGAGCTCAAAGAATCCCTTATCGACATGTACGCTCACTTGTACATGTTTTGGGACTTAGCTACTATTGTTGCAAACCAACATAGAACTGTGAAAACCAAGCTAACACAGTTCAACATTATCTACCAGGGAGATCTCTATCGCTCCTCAGCTAGGGAAAGAAAAACTGACACATGTATATGCACTGGACTGTTTCCAACAACTAGCACAAAAGGAATACAAAGAAACTACCAACTCAATGGAAATATATTCTCGTATACATAAATCACCACAAAAATTACTCAAGTTATGTCGACTTCCCCAAATAGAGGAGCTTGGAAAAAGTCTTATAATGGAAGGATTGGTTGACAAGGTATAGAATAGCATGAGTAATAAATGAGGAGTCACTAAGGTAGCTACCATAGTAACGATGGACCTAATAGCAAAACACCTTATTCAACTGAAAAAGGTCCATACTATGGTTCAGGAATTCATGAATACATTATCAAAAGATATGCATACCCTCGACGACAACGCGGTGATGCACACAGCTACCATAGAAGAGATTGCATATCATAGACTTGTTTCATTGCATGATTAGATAGAAATTTTGGTAGCATACCTATTAGAAAAGAATCCATAAAAGGAAAAAAATAGCAAATTCAAAACAACAACAGCCACATTTTTTCTCAAGTCTGAAAACATTAATGAGTAGGAAATTCCTTTTCAAGATACTAATCCTACTTTTGAAATTCATGTTGCTAGAAGTCCTGAGATGAATCCTAAAACTTGGTACATTTTTCCAAACATATTTTTTGTTGAAACTCGGTGAATCACCCTCTCTTTGGATAAAATGATTGGTTATTTACCTATTTCTTTTGCATTACCTAAGAGAAGAGATATTTGAAGACCCATTAACTAGTCTATTGTTCTCATCAACTCCATCGAGGACTTGGTTGAGACAGACTTGCAAGAGATACCTCGGACTTTGGACCAAATACCTCCTACCCCTATAGACTCTAGTCCTCCCAGCTCTTAACCTCATTTTGAATATGAAGAAGAAGATGAAGAAAACCTCAGCATGGCTAGAAATAATAATGGCGTGCCTACATGGATGTCTTAGGTAGCCTTAAATATTCCCAGACAATTACACGACTTTCCCAACCATCTAGAGAGACTTCTTCATAAGTTTGACCCAAACAAGTCATGTTCCCTAGAAGCCCACATTAAGAACTCTTATTTAGCAGTTTGGCTCCTTGACGTTCAATATGAAGATGCAGTTTGTAGAATATTCCCTTATACCTTTGAGAATAAGGCATCCATCTAGTATTATAGTCTTCTAGTCGGATCTATAAGAAGTTGGAATCATTTCGAGAAATATTTTATTGGTAATTTTGGGGATGGAAAAATATCTTCAATGTAATTCAAAGAACTAGTGTCTCTTAAGATGGAAACGAAGGAGAAGCTGAAATATTTCAAACAGTGTTTTACTACTATCTTGAACAAATTCCTTGTTGACATTTCCCCTGTAGAAGCATTAATGGTAGAATATTATACCTCAGCTTTGCACCCTTCCATAGGCATGTTTTCTAAGAGATATGGCCAACTAACTTTAGCACATAACTTCAAAGAGGCTAAGGAAGTGGAAAAGTAAATTCTCTCTCTAATAGGTCACCCCACAACGGAGGAAATAAAATCAGCCAGTAAGAAGCCTTAGTCCTAACCAAACCTCCTGAAAAGGAACCAAAGGACCTAGATAGTGTGGTTAAATTAGTCAAGAAAATACCCAATGAAGTGGTAGATATTAAGAAGAGTATTTGTGAAGGATCCTCTAAGCAGAAATATTTCCACCCTTTCTTTAAAAAGATATGTAATCCTCCCAAGTCATCGCAGACTCTAGGACTCANTGTTCTTATCATCAAATGAACCATCCTGAGAAGAATTACCCTCAATGGATTAATTATATGACCTTGGTTACTAATGAATTATTATACCAACAAGCCATTGTTGATGATCAAACCAAAGAAACAAAAAATGAGGAAGCAAGTGAGGAAAAGAATACTAACAAGGAATCTGCCATGTTCTTGTGGGATTGGTGTTTAGACTTTGACAATGAAAAGTTAGAAGAAATTTCGGTAGGTGATACTCAAACCATGAAGGTTGCGCTGAAATATGATAACTTACTAATGGGGAAGTGGCCAACACTTCTCTACCTACTAAAATTGTCATTGCTCCTAGAAATATAAACCCCCCCACGACTACACAGAAACAAAGTAATCCTTCACAAGCCAGTACTAACCCTAGTGCTTCTCAACCAAAAAAATCTTTGAACAGTTCTAAAAGCCACTACTTAGATTACAATTTCATCAATCACCCGAGGAAAACAAAGTCTAATATCTCACTATTCGACATATGTACTCTTCCGTAGCAAAGAGAGATGATTCTTAACACGTTTAAAGCTTCACCCTCTCAACAAAAAATAGCAGTAGTAGTGGAAAACAACCCCAAAACTATTGAACCCAAAAAGGAAGATAAAAATTATAATAAATCCACTATAAATGCATCCATCATAGGCACACACTCTAGGTCACAATTTCCATCGTTTCTTCTAACATTTGAAATTTATAATTTCAATGTGCATAACTACTTAGTGGTTTCTAGTGCTTCATCAAATTTTATGCCAAATTTTGTTTGTTGGAATATTAACATTGTCCTAGAGAAGAGAACAACTAGAATTATACAACCAGAAATGTATGATGTTAAGGTTATGGGCGAGCGCAAGGATTTCATGACCATATTAGCTTATGACCCCATAGTTCATCAAGTAATTGATATTGTCGTAGTAGATATTCTAGAATCTTATGATTTGTTGTTGAACATGGACTGATCTGTGAAAATACAAGGATACTTCTCCATTGAATCATCACACCTATGGATGCCATACTAAGGATGGAAAAACTGGATAAAAGTAAAGAATCAATCCTACATGAAACACATTGTAACAGAGCTCGAAGGTAAGAAAGAATCGATCATTTTTTTCTCACACAGCTTTGGGGGATTGTTTGTTGGTTTTTATGTAGCACAACCATCTTCATTTCAAACAAATGAATAGTATGAACTCCTTGATTACATCTAGACTTGTGAAAGTGACTGTACAATACTATAAATAGATCATTTTTGTTTTACTAACTCAATTGTTGGGACTAATATTTGGACCTTGTTTTTTGATGGCTCTGGATCTCAAGAAGGAGCTAGGGTAAGTTCCATATTGATAGACCATAAAAAGAACAAAATTTTGATATCCTACAACATAGAATTTAAATGCACCAATAATACAGTTGAATACAAGACTTTGGTTCAAGGTTTGAAAAAGGAAATTGACCTCAAGGTATGATGCCTAAGGGTTTTTGTTGATTCAGAAATCATTATGAGACAAGTAAAAAAATGCATGCACTACCTATCTCCTCACCTTAAGATCTATCAGAAAGAGGTATGGAACCTTATAAATTATTTGATGATTTTAACATAACTTCTATCCCTTATTTTTATAATGTTGTTTTTGACACTTTAGTTAATGTAGCATCTATATTCACCCCTTTGAATAATGGTTTCACTGTCGAATTTATTTTCAGTCCTTCTATACCTGACAACATCACAAACTGGAGAGTGTTGAATAATGATTGTTTGTTGATATAATTCCTCACTAATGCATACATATTCCAATATTATGTGATAGATGATGAGGTACACCAGCAGGATATGCATTATTACCAAAATGAAACAAACAATATCAAGAGTAATCGCATCCTAAGGAATGTATTGACTCTTGAAAATATTTTTTACTTACAATCGAAATTTAGTGCAATGACGAATCCAAAGACATAGAAATCCTCTATGACGCATTCCTTAGTGAACTTCGGCACTCTGAAGCATCCAAATTTTATCAACTTAGGAATTTTTTGTTCAGAAGATGAGAAGCACACTTTCACACTATTGTTAAAAAAGTACCAGGATGTGTTTGCATGGACTTATGAAGACCTGAAAAAACACATGACACCTGTATCATACAACACATTATTCCCATAAAATATGGTGTCAAAACAATTTAGAAAAAACTCATAAAACTACATCATATCCTTGAACCTATGATCCAAAAGGCATTGAAGAAGTTGCTAGATGCATTAATTATCTTTAAAGTTTGACATTCAACATGGGTATCTAATATGGAACCAGTAAGGAAGAAATATGAGGAAATTAGATTGTGCGTAGAATTCGTAAATATGAACCGAGCTTCTGAAAAAAACAATTACCCCATTCCCCCCTTGGAACAACTACTCGAACTCATATTTGATTCGCAAATGTTTTCTTTGTTAGACAAGTTTTCTGGATACAATTAGATTCTTGTGGTATAATTCAACCAATCAAAGACCACTTCCAGAACTAAGTGGGGGAAATTCATGTATCGTAGAATTCCCTTTGGTTTGATCAACGTGGGAGATAATTTCCAAAGGGAAATGGGCACAGATTTTAAAGGTATAATTGGTCAAAACGTGGTGATTTATCGCAACGACGTCACGGTGTATTCTAAGAAAACAATCAATCACCTGCACCATCTAAAACATATTTTCGAAATATTTAAAAAGTATGGAATATCTCTAAATCCGAAGAAGAGTGTCTTTGTTGTTTCAGAAGGTAAATTGTTAGGTCATATCATCTCTAAATATGGGATATTTGTTTTTCCAAAACATACTAAATCTATCATGGAAATCTCCTTACTAAACAACAAGAAATCAATGCAGTCATTTAATAGAAAGATCAATTTCGTGCAAAGATTCGTATCTAATTTTGTAGATATAGTTAAACCTCTCTAAAAGATGATCAAGAAATACGTGCAGTTCAAGTGGAAATTTATCAAGAAAGAAGCTTTTGAAAAGGTCAAAGTTTCCATAGAAGTATACCCTACACTGCAAATTCAAGACTTCTCTAAATATTTATTGTTGTATACATTTTCCTATGATCATTCTCTTGCAGTAGTGCTCACTTGGAAAGATCAACAAGGGAATGAATGCCCCATAGAATTCATGAGCACATGTCTCCAAGATGTCTAACTAAACTATCTATCCATGGACAAACAAGTATTTGTTGTTCACAAAACCATCAAGCAATTCAGAGCATCCATCTTAAAGAACCACACAAAGTTAATCATTTCTCACCCAGTTGTAAGATCTTTGTTCATTCAGAAATTGATCTGAAAATACCAAATGATTTTTGATAACAACTTGATCCTTAAATATCAACAAACTCTGATCCTAATTCAACCCAAAGAATCCTTAGATCTCAATACACATACACATCTGACTAGATTCGGGAAATTGAAGATCGCTTAACTATTTGCAAAATATCATGTGAATGCATTACTTATCCATAAAATTCATTAATATTGATGGATAACTTGAAATGTAAATGAGATGACACAGCAGAAAATAAAAGAACTCAAATACATATGTAAATGAAATACATCATTGCATCTTCAAAGTCCCTTTAAATAGCATGATTGTTCTTCAACATCTCAAAAATCCAAAATTACATTACAATATGGATTATAAAAACACAATTTGAGGACACTCCGAAAATCCATTGCTCAAATGTAGAAATAGAGTACATTGTTAAATTCCTAGGGAAAAATCGTGCAAAATTGATATAAAATATTTGAAATTACGTCAAGGTGACCCCTGATGTGCTTTACGATGTAGCCTTGTACCCTTTGTACTCTTGGAATGATTTATGAGACTAAATATGCATATAAATGTGTGTATAAATCCTTGGAATGTGTGTCTACATCCTTGGGGTCTGCACCATTAAATAGGTACGGGCCCCTAACCAATTTCTGCAACTTTAGGGTAGGGTTAATTATAAATTTGTACATAGTTATAACTAACCAAGAGTAATGGAATGATTGTTAGAGAAGTTTGTTTAATTCATGCTAAAGTTTGTAGGTCAGGGGTTCCATTCCAACCGACCGCCATATTTTGTGGCATTTTTTTGATATATATGAAATATATTTACTATATGTAACATATAGTTTTAACAAACAAAATTTCCCGTGAATTCCTTGAAACCATATGTTGTGATAAAAATATAATATATGGTTATTTAAACTCCCATCAAAATATCTATTGAGCTCCCCGCAGTGGATAGGTGTTGGTCGCATTCCATAACATATAACCTTAAGCTAGGGGTCGAGGGCTAGGCCCTTGACCCCTTTTAAACCCTAAATGAAACATTACCACACTTTAAACAAAATGTGAAGCATATATAGGTTAAGAACTATATGGTGTCATGTTCGTAGTGAAGTTTTGTTAAGGCTTGGAGGCTATGGAGGTCATGGGGTTCAACCCTGTTGACTCCAAAAATTTTACACAACCTTAACTAACATTAGCCAATGGGAAGTTTCCTTGTGGAAGCTTCTCATTGGTTGTTCAAATGCCACTTGTCAACACTTGATTGGACCACCTATCTACCACTTGTCAACCTACCATTCATCCTCTTGTGTTGTACCTTTCCCAATCAAATTCCAATTAGGTGCCATAGCATCATTCCATGTGTCACCCTCTGGTGGTGCCACATGGCACCCCCATTTTGTTTGATTAGACCAAACTTTGACCGCTCATAACTTTTTCCTACGAGCTATGTTTTAAGTGTTGTTTGCATCATTGGAAATCTAACGACGATCGCTACACAATAATATCCTTTTCACGGACTTTTGAGATGACCTAATTTTGATATTTTTTGGATCCCTTGGTACCTATGTGAGTGTTTCAGATCCTTTTGGACCTCTATGAGCATTCCTTATATCCTATTGGATCAGAAAGATTTGGGAGAGCGATGAGTAAATGACATGAATTCCTTACAAGAATAAGACCTCGAATTTAAATTTGCAAATATCATCAAAGGTCAAGGCCTCTACAAACTAGTGAATAAATCAATGGACTCGTAAAATCAATCAAAATAGGGTTGGAAAGAAGAACCAGCTATATATGAAGAGTATCCCTCTTATGTACCAACACTTGAAAATTCCTAGTACAATGATCTCAAATAGTATTTCCAATACAAAACCTCTTTGGGGCACCTTAACGCTAGATAGAAAAGAGATCTAACGTTGAAATCTACACAATATTAGTTGGTCAGTGGCATACATTTTAGAAGAAATTATGATGGTGTTCTCCTCATATGTATAGAGAAACAAGACATCGATAAATTCCTTGGCGAGATTCACAATGGACTAGATGGAGGACATTTGTAGGGGAGACTATAGCACACAATATTCTGAGAGAAGGATACTACTATCCAATGGTATTTAAAGACATGCATGCCTATGTCTGGAGTTGTGGTATCTATAAAAAATATACCAAAAGCGATAATAGATATGTTGTTCCTCTCCAACCTGTAGTTATTGAAGAACCATTTGGATAGTGGGGTTTATAAATAATTGGATAAATCAAACC
>JASDQU010032442.1:20305-31337 GCA_032191745.1 Picea mariana | reverse complement strand
AAAGTAGTTGCAAATTGAACAAAGATGATCAATCCAAGGATGTCGATCAGAGGCTCTATAGATCAATGATTGGAAATTTAATCTATGTGACAAAATCGAGACCGGATGTGATGCAAGCAGTTGGACAGGTTGCAAGATTTCAAGAAGCACATGTTATGGAAGTAAAGAGAATATTCAAATATCTGAAAGAAAAAGAAGACTATGTATTATGGTATCCAAAAGGGAATGATCTATATCTAGTTGCATACACAGATGCAGATTGGGCAGGAAGTGTTGATGATATAAGAAGTACAAGTGGAGCATCCTTCTACTTGGGTGATTTTTTGGCATCCTTGTTGAGAAAGAAACAATCTTCAGGATCGTTGTCCAAAACATAAGAAAAGTATATTGCAGCAACAACATATTATACACAAGTTATCTGGATGAAGCAAACTTTGTATGACATACAAGTGGAATATGATGAGCCTATTCCAATATTAAGTGATAATACCAGTGCTATAAGTATATCTAAGAATCCGGTGATGCATTTTAATACAAAACACATTCTGATCAAGTTTCACTTTCTACAGGAACCAATTACAGAGAAGAACATCAAGGTAGAGTATGTTGGGACAAAATAAAGGATGGAAGATATCTTCACCAAACCTCTTCCGAGGGAGACTTTTGAGTATCCTAAACAAACAATTGGATTAGTTTCAGCCCCACAATGATCTACATGGTAGTTTTCATAATAAGAAATGGGGAGAGTAGTAGTAATCTTGAAAAGACTCGAATTCTTTTATCAAATAATTACACGAGGACACACCATGAAGAGAAACATCAATAGATATCATACGCTTACAAACATGGGGAGCAACCCCAAGGATAAGTCACCCTTTTCCATTTATATCAAATGGGTGGAGAAAAATAGAGTCATGGAAATGAAGAGAAGAGGCATGAAGATAGGGGGAGCCAGCATGAGCATGATAAGTGTTTTGTCTAATTATTTCCATCAATGTCAAAAGAGGAGATTGTTGAAATATTAATTATTGAAAGATTAATTGTTGATATTGTTGAAAGATTGGTTGTCATTCAATTGCTAAAAGATTAGTTGTCACTGATGTCAACCCTTGAATAGGAAGTTAACAAGTTTCATGTCAAGGTAAAGGAATTGTAAAAAAAAGTTAACAAGATACATGTCAATTGCATGTTAAAGTAATTGTAAACAAAATTTAACAAGTTGCATGTGAAGGTAAAGGAGTTGTAAACATAAGTTAACAAGTTGCATGTTAAAGTAATTGTAAACAGAAGTTAAAAAATTGCATCACAAGTTAACAAGTTGCATGTCAATTGGATGTGCATGTTAGTTGCATGATATCCTCATTAAAACACATAGAAGAGTCAATTGAAGATCACTTATGTGAATATGAATTGGTAGATCCGAGGCAGTGATTCAAATTCAACAAAGTCTAGTGAAGGAACAAGTTTGAAGGAGTTGAGCTTACAGAGAAGAAGTTAGAGACAAAGTTTCTTTGAGTAAATCCACGGGTTTCAGGAGGAAAAGAACAAACATCCACAAGCTACAGTGAGAAAAAGCGTATAAATCTGTGAGCATACAGTGTATAGGGTCGCAGACCTGTGAGGAAAAATTATTGAAGATCAAGGATCTAAAACTCAGATCAGCTACAGGTTGAAGGTATGTTTTTTTTGTGTGTGTTAGGGTGTGTATTCTGAAGAATTTAGGAACATGTATGTCTTAACGATTCATAATCATTTTATTTGGAGAACTCTCTTGTGAATCCTGGTACGAAGAATGTGTGGTTGCAGTCTTGATGAGATATTGATATCAGAAGCAGCAACAGAGGCTTCAGAAACAATAACAACAACATGGTATCAGTTATAGTGACAAAGGTAGTGACATATTGGTCTACATTTATATTTTTGGGCAGTTGGATTGGGTAAGTAAAGGGGGTTGTAGCCTCCTTCTGGTTGGAGCCGATAAATTAGGGAGTTGGAGCTTCCTTTAGGTTGCAGCTTGTAAATAGGGGGTTGGAGCTTCCTTCCACTTGTAGCTGGATAAATAGGATGTTGCTGCTTCCGATGAATGTCTCTTTGATAAATAACAAAAAACATTCAGTGGTTTTCTCTCACATTGGGTTTCCACATAAAATACTGGTGTACTATGTTTTTGTGATGTTTATGCATTGAATTATGGTGTTGATGATATATTGAATGCTCATGATATTTATTGGAGGTTTTATATTGTGATTAAAATTACTCATTGTTGTCATACTAATTCAACCCCCCTCTCAATATTCCAACAAGGCTACCTTCCTTTGCATCCTTCCTAGAGTATGATAAATGCTTCTCAAGTGTTAGTGTTAGCTTATTAATTTCATCTGAAGTTTAGAGCTTGCACTCAACTATGACCATTTTCTCATTCTTTCCAAGACTAAGAATGACAATACTCATCCATCACTTAAATCATGTTCATCCGTGAATTCCAACCTTGATATATGCATAGTGATGATCTTTGAATTCATAGAAAAAGTGTCATGTCCATAAATCAAATGCAAATTTTCATACTTTTAGGTTCTAGTATGCAACAATTATGATTAGGGTCAAAATTATTGACACAAAGGTTTCTAATAAATATGAGTAAGAAAAGGCCTTGATAGAGATAATTCTAGCCAAAATAGAAAGCATGAAAGAAAAACAAGTAAGAATAGGAAAGAAAAAACACAAAATCAAAGAGGAAGAAAACTAAAATATCAGGAAAGAAGAAAGGATTGAATCCTTTTATTTATGTATAGGGGAGTTTCCTAGAAAGACTAGCTAAAGTATTGTTTTAGAACTTGGCCGTTGACAGGAAGGAGATCCACATATCCTTTTAGGTTCTGTAATATATGCGTGCCTAGGCTAATATTTTCCTTGATTTTGAAAGGATATAGACATAGTTGTTTAATTTTGGAGTGTTTTCCTTTGTCTTCATGTGTCTTGTCCCATTTTGGATGAGAGAGGTTTGATTTATCCAATTATTTATAAACCCCACTATTCAAATGGTTCTTCAATAACTACAGGTTGGAGAGGAACAACATATCTATTATCGCTTTTGGTATATTTTTTATAGATACCACAACTCCAGACATAGGCATGCATGTCTTTAAATACCATTGGATAGTAGTATCCTTCTCTCAGAATATTGCGTGCTATAGTCTCCCCTACAAATGTCCTCCATCTAGTCCATTGTGAAGCTCGCTAAGGAATTTATCGATGTCTTGTTTGTCTATACATATGAGGAGAACACCATCATAATTTCTTCTAAAATGTATGCCACTGACTAGCTAATATTCTGTAGATTTCAACGTTAGATCTCTTTTCTATCTAGCGTTAAGGTGCCCCAAAGAGGTTTTGTATTGGAAATACTATTTGAGATCACTGTACTAGGAATTTTCAAGTGTTGGTACATAAGAGGGATACTCTTCATATATAGCTGGTTCTTCTTTCCAACCCTATTTTGATTGATTTTACGAGTCCATTGATTTATTCACTAGTTTGTAGAGGCCTTGACCTTTGATGATATTTGCAAATTTAAATTCGAGGTCTTATTCTTGTAAGGAATTCATTTCGTTTACTCATCACTCTCCCAAATCTTTCTGAGCCAATAGGATATAAGGAATGCTCATAGAGGTCCAAAAGGATCTGAAACACTCACATAGGTACCAAGGGATCCATAAAATCTCAAAATTAGGTCATCTCAAAAGTCCGTGAAAAGGATATTATTGCGTAGCGATCGTCGTTAGATTTCCAATGATGCAAACAACACTTAAAACATAGCTCGTAGGAAAAAGTTATGAGCGGTCAAAGTTTGGTCTAATCAAACAAAATGGGGGTGCCATGTGGCACCACTAGAGGGTGACACATGGAATGATGCTGTGGCACCTAATTGGAAGTTGATTGGGAAAGGTACAACACAAGAGGATGAATGGCAGGTTGACAAGTGGTAGATAGGTGGTCCAATCAAGTGTTGACAAGTGGCATTTGAACAACCAATGAGAATCTTCCACAAGGAAGCTTCCCATTGGCTAATCTTAGTTAAGGTTGTGTAAAATTTTTGGAGTCAACAGAGTTGAACGTCATGACCTCCATAGCCTCCAAGCCTTAACAAAACTTCACTACCAACATGCAACTATATAGTTCTTAATCTATATATTCTTCACATTTTGTTTAAATTGTGGTAATGTTCCATTTAGGGTTTAAAAGGGGTCAAGGGCCTAGCCCTCGACCCCTAGCTTAAGGTTATATGTTATGGCATGAGAACAACACCTATCCACGCTGGGGAGCTCAATAGATATTTTGGTGGGAGTTTAAATAACCATATATTATATTTTTATCACAACATATTGTTTCAAGGAATTCGCGGGAAGTTTTGTTTGTTAAAACTATATGTTATATATAGTAAATATATTTCATATATATCAAAAAAATGCCACAAAATATGGCAGTTGGTGGGAATGGAACCCCTAACCTACAAACTTTAGCATGACTTAAAAAAACTTCTCTAACAATCATTCCATTAGTCTTGGTTAGTTATAACTATGTACCAACTTATAATTAACCCTACCCTAAAGTTGCAGAAATTGGCTAGGGGCCCGTACCTATTTGATGGCACAGACCCCAAGGATATAGACACACATTCCAAGGATTTATACACACATTTATATGCATATTTAGTCTCATAAATCATGCCAAGAGTACAAAGAATACAAGACTACATCGTAAAGCGCATCAGGGGTCGCCTTGATGAAATTTCGAGTATTTTATATCAATTTTGCACAATTTCCCGGGAATTTAACAATGTACTCTATTTCTAAATTTGAGCAATGGATTTTTGGAGTGTCTTCAAATTGTGTTTTTATAATCCATATTGTAATATAATTTTGGATTTTTGAGATGTTGAAGAACAATCATGCTATTTAAAGGGACTTTGAAGATGCAATGATGTATTTCGTTTACATATGTATTTGAGTTCTTTTATTTTCTGCTGTTTCATCTCATTTACATTTCAAGTTATCCATCAATATTAATGAATTTTATGGATAAGTAATACATTCACATGATATTTTGAAAATAGTTAAGCGATCATCAATTTCCCGAATCTAGTCAGATGTGTATGTGTATTGAGATCTAAGGATTCTTTGGGTTGAATTAGTATCAGAGTTTCTTGATATTTAAGGATCAAGTTGTTATAATTTTTTTTTTGGTATTTTCAGATCAATTTCTGAATGAACAAAGATCTTACAACTGGGTGAGAAATGATTACCTTTGTGTGGTTCTTTAAGATGTATGCTCTAAATTCCTTGATGGCTTTGTGAACAACAAATACTTGTTTTTCCATGGATAGATAGTTTAGTTAGACACCTTGGAGACATGTGCTCATGAATGCTATGGGGCATTCATTCCCCTGTTGATATTTCCAAGTGAGCACTGATGTAAGAGAATGATCATAGGAAAATGTATACAACAATAAATATTTGGAGAAGTCTTGAATTTGCAGTGTAGGGTCTACTTCTATGGAAACTTTGACCTTTTCAAAAGATACTTCTATGGAAACTTTGACCTTTTCAAAAGGTATAAGGTAATATTCTACAAACTACATCTTCGTATCGAATGTCAAGGAGCCAAACTGCTAAATAGGAGTTCTTAATGTGGGATTCTAGGGAACATGACTTGTTTGGGTCAAACTTACGAAGAAGTCTCTCTAGATGGTTGGGAAAGTCATGCAATTGTCTGGGAATATTTAAGGCTACCCAAGACATCCATGTAGGTACGTCATTATTGTTTCTAGCCATGCTGAGGTTTTCTTCGTCTTCTTCTTCATATTCAGAACGAGGTTAAGAGCTGGGAGGACTAGAGTCTATAGGGGTAGGAGGGATTTGGTCCAAAGTCCGAGGTATATCTTGCAAGTCTGTCTAAACCAAGTCTTATATGGAGTTGATGAGAACAATAGAATAGTTAATGGGTATTCAAGTATCTCTTCTCTTAGCTATTGCAAAATAAATGGGTAAATAACCAATCATTTTATCCAAAGAGAGTGTGATTCACCGAGTTTCAACAAAAATTATGTTTGGAAAAATGTACCAAGTTTTAGGATTCATCTCAGGATTTCTAGCAACATGAATTTCAAAAGTAGGATTAGTATCTTCAAAAGGGATTTCCTACTCATGAATGTTTTCAGAAGTTGAGAAAAAATGTGGCGGTTGTTGTTTTGAATTTGCTATTTTTTTCCTTTTATGGATTCTTTTCTCATAGTTATGCTACCAAAATTTCTATCTGATCATGCGACGAAACAATTCTATGATATGAAAGCTCTTATATGGTAGTTGTGTGCATCACCACATTGTCGTCGAGGGTTTGCATATCTTTTAATAATGTATTCATGAATTCCTGAACCATAGTATGGACCTTTTTCAGTTGAATAAGGTGTTTTTATATTAGGTCCATCGTTACTATGGTAGCTACCTCAGTGACTCCTCATTTATGACTCATGCTATTCTATACCTTGTCAACTAATCCTTCCATTATAAGACTTTTCCAAGCTCCTCTATTTGGGGAAGTCGACATAACTTGAGTGACTCTTGTGGTGCTTTATGTATACGAGAAAATATTTCCATTGAGTTGGTAGTTTCTTTGTATTCCTTTTGTGCTAGTTGCTGGCAATAGTCCAATGCATATACATGTGTCATTTTTTCTTTCCCTGGCCGAGGAGCGATAGAGATCTCCCTCATAGATAATGTTGAACCGTGTTAGCTTGGTTTTCATAGTTTTATGTTGGTTTACAACAATAGAAGCTAAGTCCCAGAACATGTACATGTGAGCATACATGTCGATAAGGGATTCTTTGAGCTGAGTCTTGAATTCTTCTGTGCTTTCCTTGAAAATCTAGAGGATACCCTCATCGATATTTACCTGTCGAAGATTCTCCTCTCCTCTAGCTCCCTAATCCTTTCTTCTTTTATCAAATTTTTCTAGTGAAAATTCCAGACGTTATCCCCCATGACATTCCAAAAAGTGGATTCAACTGAGGCTATGGATACTAGATCCTTGTTGATGTGTTATGTTATGAGTATCCATGTAATTATTAAAATCATATTTCCCCCTGTTACCGATACTTTCTTCTCTTGTTCCTATACAATTATTCTTGATGCGTTGTCATATAAGAACTTCATTAGGTTGGGTACATCATTTATCCTAAATGGAGTACTGAGTCCCAAAATTAATCCGTTGAATTGTGCATGTCTAGTGGTGCCAAATTTTGAAATGTTATGGATATTAGTGGTCATTGGGACTATCTCACTGTTTCTAGATTTTTCGTCTTTCTTTATATGTTATTCCTCTACTGCTTTGTACGCTGCATCTTTTATTGCTTTCTGTGCTGCCTTTGATATTATTGCATCTGCACAAATGTTTCTGTTGCTTCCTTTTTCTCAGATTCCTTCTAGGAAACTGCCTTTGTTTCGACCTCTTCTTTAGCTTTGGCTTTGGATTCTTCAAGAATTTTCCTCTTTTTCTCAATGGTGTCAT
Source organism: Picea mariana (assembly GCA_032191745.1). Taxonomy (NCBI): domain Eukaryota; kingdom Viridiplantae; phylum Streptophyta; class Pinopsida; order Pinales; family Pinaceae; genus Picea; species Picea mariana. Next base: position 23,774 of record JASDQU010032442.1, on the reverse strand, counting down.
TATTTTTATTGTGAACCTTATCTTTTTTTCTCCTCTTTTTATCTTCTAGTGTCTCTTCCTCCTTTACTGATCCTAATTGTGGAGAAGAAAAAACAAGAGATATCTTTCCCACTGCCTCTTCCCTTTCTTTATTTTTGGCTTATTCCCATGATTTATAATCATACGTAATCGTCCCTAAGGGCTTGCCTAATCTCTTGAAGGTGAAATTGTCGTAAGTTCTTGTACTGCAGTGTAACTCTTCCTCCTACCGGACTTTTGTTGTGTATTCCCAAGGAAATCCTACCTTATTGAAATGTTATTTTACAACCCCCTTTGGTTCATGTCTCCTGAACCTCTCCTCTATAAAATGGTACGAGATCAAAGTGTTTACTTCTTCTTGTTCTTGCTTGGCATTCGAAAATGAGTAGACACCAATGTAGAGTGGGAGCAATGGTTGTTAGATAATAATCCTAACTTACCTTGGTGTATTACTTGTCTGAAGCACCTAGAACTTGATTAATGCATCCCAATTCATTTTTCCTCACTTGATTTGACCTTCTAGAGAGGGTAGGAGACACTTTCCTTGATTTTAGGGAGTTTTACATAAATTTAGGGATATTTCCCCTATGACATGGAGTTCACCTTTAGTTGTTTAACTATAAATCGTCTTAGTGACTCCTTTCCAACATGCATTCAAAGTTTAAAACCCTAAAGGAAGGAGAGAATACTTCATCCTTAAATCAAGGAAACTATCCCTTGATTTTAGGGATTTGTCCCCTTTCTTTAGTATACTTGCTTTATTTAGCTAATCAATTAGGGATGAGTGAAATTTTTATCCTATCATACTCATGTTAGGTGTGGGTTATCTATTTTATAGGTTGAGGCATATGCTTTTTCTATTTTTTCACTTCTTTTTTTATTTTAGTGGCAGTTGCTATTATTAGTGACAAGATCAATTCCTCTCTATATATTGAATTGATATCATTGTAATTTTTAATATATTGTGAATACATTCATTCTTGTGGAGTAAATTATTCTCTATCTCTCGCTTCTTATTACTGGAAAATTCATTGAATTAGTATTATTTTTCTCATTGAATTTTAGATCTCTCAGGTCTCATAATTTTACATGGTATCAGAGCCTCACAGAATCCGAGGGAGAGGTATACTAGTTTTATTTGTAGGTGAAAGATCATCAAAGGAGGAAAGACAAATAAATGTATCAACACATTCAGCCCAAACATGTTTTCCTAACTCCATTCAACTACGTTGAATGGAAAGACGAGATCACCCTTGCTCTTTAAAGCAAAGGTCTCTATCGGATAACAATGGATAGGAAAGTTTAGCCAACAAATGTTGTGGAAGAGGAAAAGTATTTCAATCAAATGGAAGAAGCATTTAGGATGATATGTATCTCCAGATCATTAGTCTTGATTTTTCATGTCGACACCGTATCATCCCCCAATGAGGTCTGGACCAAGTTCGAACAATTTTTCAGTGAACATGATGAACTTCAGGCCTATAGTTTGGAGAACGATCTCATAGGTTTGAATCCGTCAAATTTTGATTATTTTCAAGAGTATTTTACAAAATTTAAATCTCTCTAATTCATATTTAATTTTTCAACGTAGAGGAAAAGTATGGGTAACTCATCCTTTCCATTCTCTCAAAACTAGGTCCCAATTATTCAATTTTTGTTTCCTCGTTTCATGCTTCAAAATTAACAACTCCAAAGTGGAAAATGCCCTCTTTAGATGATTTTTTTGAAGCAATAACTCAAGAGAAGGAAAAATTAGTTTCCATGGGCTCCATAAAGGGTTCTAGATATCATTCTCTTGCAACAAATTAATCAAGAAAACTGAATTTTGAATATAGGAAAAAAGGGAAAGGAAAAAACCCTGAGGCTAGAAAGGAAAAGTTCTCAAAACTGACAGATGAATCTTCTTTAGATCACAACATGAAGAAGAAAAAGACAAGATCTAAATACATCTATTTTCAAAAAGGTTATCATCCAAGATATTCTTGTATTTGGAAAATGATAGATGAGATGGCGAAGATGCTACAACAAAATAATCTCATGGTCTAAGCAAATGCAAAGAAGAAGGATGAAGAAAAAATGACCGAAGGAAGAGGAAAAGCTCGTGATGGTCACGCTTTGATGGATGTCAAATCATCCCCATCCACTTGGATCCTTGATTCAGGTGCTTCGAATCATATGTCTGCAAATAAATAATCATTATCATCCATCGAAGAGTGCACTTGACCTTCTGTTATCATGGGAGGCTACACACTGGTTGAGGTATGTGGTAAAGGCATAGTTTTTTTTTAAGGGGGATATTTTGATAATGTGATGCATGTCCCATCGATGTCCATGAACTTAATTTATATATATGAAATTGTAATTTTTAAACCTGTGAAGTAAAGAAATGAATATAGATTCTTAAGCAAAACAAAAATTAATCAATGGCTCATTCACATAGTACACAAAGATTTATATCGGAAACCCTCAACTGGGAAAACCTTTCTTATATTCATTATATCGAATTTCACCATTCACTATACAATATATACACAATGTTTTTAGGTATTCCATAGATACCAAAACCCTAATCCCTTAATCTGGGATTAATTTACAAAACCACTAAAAATAGCAAAAACCGAGCAAAAAAAAATTTCGGGGCGCTGCCCCGAACCCCGTCGGCCCTGGGCTACCACCCATTACCCAACACTGCATGTAACAAGGGGGGCGGGGATACCTTCCCCCCACTAGGACCCTCCTAGATAAGTGCCCGGTGCACACGACACAAACATAGCACTAGTACAAGGGATCGTCAGACGCAGTTGTCATATCTGACGTGCCCCCACACACATGCACAGAATATAACACATACCCAACATTCTCCCACTTGTTGTTTTCTTTGCATCCAGGGGTCTAGGGGATTATATAGTCAACAATTTAGGGTAGCAATGCCCATTGTTACTCTACACATGGAGAACTTTTCTGTGCTCACAGAATTTTTCAATGAATCTACAACATTATTCAAAGTGTCAACCTTTTCCAACAACACCTTATTTTACTCAACCATGTATCTCACAAAGTGATATTGAACATCAATATGATTTGTCTTCGAATGACAAGTTGGGTTCTTTGCTAGGAAGATTTCACTTTGACTGTCACAATCTAATCTCACTGCTTGTTGTACCAACCCAATACCTGAACACAATCTTTGTAACCATACTGCTTCCTTGCTTGCATGAGTGGTTGCCATGTATTCAGCTTCTATAGTTGAGAGTGCCACTACAGCCTGTCTTTTGCTCATCCAACTAACTGCTCCTCCAAATAGGTTAAACACATACCCACTTGTAGATCTTCTACGATCCAGATCTCCAACCCAGTCTGCATCAACAAAGCCATGTATGTCCACCACTCTTTCTAATCCCGGTCTTCCTTGGTAGCACAATCCATAATTGGTAGTGCCACGCAAATACCC
>JASDQU010032442.1:0-10384 GCA_032191745.1 Picea mariana | reverse complement strand
TCAAGAAGATGGTATCTTTGGAAGCAGCGATGAAGAAGCACAACATCAGTATTGATTCTATTACTTCTTCTTCTTCTCATGGACATTCACTTTCTGCTTTTGGTTTCTCCTTCAATAGAACTTCTACTTCTACTTTTGATAAGTGGCTTATTGATTCTGGAGCATCTTATCATATGGCTAAGGATAGAGACATATTTTCTACTCTAAATGAATGTAACACCAAGAAAATATTTATTGGTGACGATAGATCTCTTAGTGCTGAAGGATCTAGAACAGTTCAAGTAGAAAATGGTCATTTCAATGATGTATTATGTGTTCCAAGTCTTTCTTGTAACCTTCTATCAATATATCAAATCACTCATTCAGGTGAAGGTAAAGCCTTAGAGTTTTCACCTCACCAAGTTGATCAAGGATCTAAAATATCCTAATCATGTTCTTGAAACTATATTTGATGATGATATTACCAGGTTGTACAAGTTTGAAAACTTTGNGACTTGAGCAAACTTTGGCATGAGCGGTTTGGTCATCTAATCGCTCATTGCAACAACTATGTAATCAACAGATGGTGACTGGTCTTCCTCTTGTTTCATGCAGAGGCGGTGTTTGTGCTGGTTGTGTTCTTGACAAACATCATCGGGACAGTTTTGAAAAACGTGCCACTTGGCAAGCCTCAGGTCCTTTGCATCTTGTTCATAGTGATTTGTGTGGTCCACTTTCTTATCTTATTTTTCTAGGTGCAATTATTTCTTAACTTTCATTGATGACTTTTCCAAACGTACTTAGGTTTACTTCTTAAAATTCAAGAATGGAGTTTTTGACAAGTTTTTGGCCTATAAGGCCCTTGTAGAAAAGCAATTTGGGCATCAAATTCAAATGTTAAGAACAAATAATGGAGGCAAATATGTGAACAATAATTTTACAAGTTACTGCACTACACAGGGAATCCAAATGCAACACACTGTTCCATATACACCAGAAAAAAATGGTGTTGCTGAGAGAAAGAACCACACATTAAAAGAAATGGCTAATTGTATGCTCCAATCTAAGGGATTAAGTCTAAAATATTGGGCGGAAGCCATCATCTGTGCAAATTACATAGTAAATCACACTCCCACAAAGGCTCTTAAAAATATAACACCGGAAGAAGCTTGGACTAAAATTAAACCAAATGTAAGTCAATTTTGTGTATTTCGCAGTATAGCATGGGCTCACATTCCTGATGAGAAAAGGAAAGCATTGTAGCCTAAAAGTGAGAAGTGTATATTTGTTGGTTATTTTGAAGATGGAAAATGTTATATACTTCTTCAAACACATTATAATGAAATTATTATTAGAAGAGATCTTAAATTTGATGAAAATATCTTGGCTTACGAGCCTAATTCGACATTTGTGCCTTCTTTGGCATGCGAGCCTAATTCGATGGTTGTTCCTTCTTTGGCCTGCAAGCCATCTTTGACATTTGTGCCTTATTCTATTATGGTTTCTTATTAAGATGATGATAGTGAGGATGAAAATCCACCTCCGCCTGCTCACCTTCCTCTAGATGAGTCCTTTGAACCTGAACCAACACTAGTTCCACTGCTTCCTAGATGGGTTCGTTCAACACACGAAGCAACTGGTAATCTTGTCGGTGATCATTTAGATCAACGTCAGACACGTTCATAGTTTTAGTGAGCCTCTTTTCTTTTGGCTCAAGTTTCAGAAACTCATGATCCAGAGACATTTGCAGAAGCTTCAGGTCATCCAGATTGGGATATAACAATGAATGAAGAGCATTGTTCTTTAATGGAAAACGATACTTGGTATCTTGTACCTCTTCCAAAAGGAACAAAATTTTTCAGATGTAAATTGGTCTACAGAACTAAGTATGCATCAGATAGAAGTGTTGAAAGACACAAGGTTCAGTTAGTTGGCAAAGGATTCTCCCAAGTTGAAGGAATTGACTATAATGAAACATTTTCCCCTATAGACAAAATGAATTCCATCTTCCTTGTTCTTTCCCTTGCTACCTCACATAAATGGGAGCTCCATCAGATGGATGTTAAATCATCCTTCTTGCATGGTGATTTGAAAGAATAAATCTACATGGAACAACCTCCTGGCTATGTCCAAAATGACTCTAGCCTTGTTTGTCACCTTACGAAATATATTTATGGTCTTAAGCAAGCTCCCCAAGCTTGGTATGCCAAAATAGAAAGCTTTCTTATTAACACCAGATTCTCTAGATGCCATTCTGATCCTAATGTTTATACCAATAAATTAAGAATCCATCTCATTATCCTTTTCCTTTATGTTGATAAACTTTTAAACCATGTGAAAACCAGCCTTAAGAAGAAATTTGAAATGACATACTTAGGTTTTTTTCACTGTTTCCTTGGCCTCCAAGTTTTGCAAACCAATGAAGGAATTTTTCTTTCCCAGTCTAAGTATGCTTGTGACCTTCTTCATCGCTTTCACATGAATGATTGTAAACCAACCCCTTCTCCCTTCAAGTCTGGAGTCAAGATTACTACCACCTGTACTTCTCCCGAAGTTGATGCCACCTTGTATCGTCAGTTAGTTGGTAGCCTCTTATACTTGACTCATACCCATCCTGATCTTTTCTTTGCTATTGTCTTGTTTCCCGGTATATGAAAACACCCCATGAAATCCATTGGAAAGCTACTAAAAGGATACTTCACTCTGTCCGTGGTACAGATCAGTTCATGATACATTATATTTCAGGGGGGACTTCTTTATTGGTTGGTTTCACTGATTTAGATTGGGCTGGTGACCTTGATGATCGAAAGTCTACTACAGGTTATGTTTTCAGCCTTGGTTCAGGACCTGTCACTTGGAACTGTAAGAAAAAATAGGCTATTTCACTTTCTTCAGCAGAAGCAGAGTACCGAGCAGTTGTAAATGCAAGTCAGGAAGCTTTGTGGCCTCGACATATCCTTTCAAAGTTTGGATTTGAGCAGCAGCATCTGACCCACCTTTGGTGCGACAATCAGAGTGCCATCAATCTCACCAAAGACCCAGTTCAACATCAGCACAATAAGCACATCGAGATACACATGCACTTCATCAGAAAGCTCATTCATGATCAAGTTATTGAAGTGCTTTTTTCCGTACAAAAGATCAAGTTGTAGACATTTTCTCAAAGTCTCTTATAGAAGCGAAGTTTTCCAAACTTCGATCTATGTTAGGAGTTCAGGAAGTTGTCGTTTGTCCTCTGTTGGAATACCTGTGTTGTCGAAAAAAAAGAATAAAAAATACACAACAAGCATATTATATGGTGAAAGGAGCACCAAACAAGGATGAATTCCAGTCGCACTACTCTTAGACAAATGTTGTAATATAAAAAAATAAAACAGAGAGGGAATATTTTGAACATAAGCACCGTGATGAATCTCAGGCCATAAACATGCTTGTTGTATTAATCTCACAAAGAGATAAACATGGCCTTCATACATTTGCAGGGGTTTCCCTTCCCCAAAATTTGTAGGGCCCAGGTAGCCTTTCACATAGGTTAAACCTCTAATACTTCAAAATTAGAAGTATTTATAAATTGCTTACAAAGAATTCAAATTACAAAAATATAGAGATCCTGTAGATCTTCTTAGATTTCTGGTGCTTAATTTAATGGAGGTTTTTGAACACATGTTTTCAAGTTGTCCTTTTAAAATTCCACACTAACCAACAATATTTGTATTGAAATATTCTCCCCTAGGATCAATAGGTCGAATTCAACAACCTGGCCAAAAATAGAAACAAATCCCTCAAAGTTTTGAATTGTTTGTCATGAAAAAAGGGTCGGACTACTAAAAATAGGGGTCAACTCAAATGATTTTATCTCCCAAAATATGACATCTGTGAGAAAACAGAAAGAGGTTATTGTATATGAGTCCGTCTTGAGTAAAAACCACTCTCGGTGTTTCCAAATTCATCTCAACCTTTCCAAAACATTAGCCGAACAAACATGACAAAAACAAGAAAAATGGAAACCTGAAAACTAGTTCTCATAGATGGCTTCGATTCTCCCAATTCCTTATACTTGTGAAAAACATGAGAGAGTTTATTTAATTTCATCTCTTTGTGGAGAAAAACCTCTCTTTTTTTCTTTAAAATCCTTCTGGTTTTCCTGGAAATTCTCTCGGAAGACAAGTGGTCAAACAGGGAAAAAACAATTTTTGATTTGGGGGAAAGTGGTTTTTGGAGGGGGAAAGTGGTATTCCAGACCCCCCTAGGGAGGTAACTGGTATTATGAGGGGGGTCCGGTAATATGTGAGGTTGAAACGTGTCCACGGTGGTTTCACTTCCCGGACCCCCCCTCGTTAAAGACGGACATTAATTTAATATTTTGGGATATGTGCTTACGGGAGGTTTTTTGTTTGTTTTGTTTTATATGTTTTTTATTTTATTTATTATTATTTTGTTTCAAGTTTTGTTTTATTTTATTATATTTTGTTTTACATGTTTTCATTTTGCTTTATTTGTTTTTCAATTGTTTTATTTTATTATATTTTGTTTTGTTATATTGTTTTTATTTATTATTTATATGTTTTATATTGTTTTATGTATTATTTAATTTTTATTTATTATATGTATTTTATATGTTTTGATTTTTTAAAATTGTTTAATATTTTTTTTTTAGTTTAATTAATTTAATTAATTATTTTTAATTATTTTCAAGCCTAGGTTTCAATTAATTATTAATTAATTTATTATTAACAACCCTAACCTAGTTTTACTAATCTAACTACACTAATCTAATTAAATTAACTTTACTAAGATAATTAATATGAAAAATGCCACTAACCATTTATTATGAACCTATTATTTTTTATCCTAAGCTTGTTTATTCATGCAGGGACCAAAATGGTAGAGGGGTAAAGAAATGAAGGGTGCAATAGGGTGATGAAGGATTGGGAGAAATGGATGGAGGGAGAAGTGAAATCAACCCGAACCCAGCAAGCCTGATGTCTTCATCACAAGAGCAATTCCAAATAGATAGTTGAAGAATAAAATCACCTATGATTATAGGGTCCCAACATAGGCTCCACCTGAGGATGGCAAATCTTTCAAGAGGTGACAAGAACCACAAAAATCTGAACACGTAGACCAGTGCTTTATCCATTGGGATGATCTCAAAACTTTATTCTACAACCTGTACCTGTTCAGATCTTTCAACTGAAACCAAATCAAACTGAAGACTGAAATTTGAAATTGAGATTGAAAAAATTGTTGAAAGGGATGCTCAAAGAACCGAGCTTATTTGCACACTGCTTCCTACCCTATACTGCTGAAAATCATGTTGAATCAAATAATACAAAAATGACAATGAAGCCAGTCAAGTAGTTTTTGAAACAAGTGGACTGCTTGACTGCTTGTTAGCACAATCAAAAGGACAACTTGATCTTTTTCCCACAGAATCAAAACTGCAAAGTCTAATGGCCACTGCTGAAAACATGATTGATCATTTATGCTGAAAAAATATTCCATGTAGTCTTTTATGGGATTGGGAAAGACATGACCTATTTATTAACTTTCAAGCAATTTATGGTCAGAGTTGGGTATGACACATATGCTTTAACATCATTATACAGTTCATGATATGGATACAAATTTTCTGCTGAAATTTGAAATGCGACTTCTACTGAAACAGACCATGAAAGAGACTACCTAATCATGTCTATATCATAACCGATTTTAAGTCCATAACTGGAAAATGAAACATGACTTGGACAAAAAAAGTCATCCAACATATCAACTACGGGATCATGTAAGAACTGGGATGATTACTGCATTGGTTCCAATGACACTTCATAGTTTGTTATGTGCTTATCATTTAAGACATGATCAAGATTCTTCTTTAAAAACTTAAATGAATTAAAGATTAATGATACATAATTATTTCAGATTAACTCATATTTTGTCTCATGCTCTAAGCGTTCATCTAGAATTTGAAAATCAATGCAGCTCAAGGGCTGCAATTCTGGGTCTAGAACAACTTCCATATCATCAATGACATCTCCAACTGAGTGATCAAAACGTTGTTCATCTTTATTATTGTTAACTTGATTATAGTTTTTTGTCACAAATTGAAAGGAAGAGAAACATAAGGGTAAATCCTTTCCACTTACTCTGAGATTTTCTGCATTTTTCACATTGTTGTTGTTAGCACAAGAATTTGCAGCCAGAAGAGGCTTGCCTCTCTCCATAAGAAACTAAATAACCTCTACGTGCATATACATGATTCTAACCTATCAACTCAAGGTTCTTGATTAGTCTCATCATAAAGAAGAGCACAAACATTCCATAGCACCATGGCACTGCGGACTTGTCTATATAGCATGGTCTGCCATTTTACTACCTAAAATGCTACCAAATCTGTTAAGCAATGTAATGATGGTGCTATGAATTCCATAGGTTGTTACCAAATCCATTTTCATGTCGGATGATACCAAATATTTCAAAGTTGAAGTGATGTAGCTGCGAATTGTGATGGTGCTACCAAATTTCATGGAGACACACAGGCAGGCACTACCGAAATTTTGACAGAGACTTGAATTGTGCAGAGTTATTTTGCAAGGACACTTCTGCCAGTTTTGAGTGACTAACTTAAAACTTGGATTATGAACAAATGAGAAGGTATTTTTGAAAACCAGAGGAAATTTTTGTTCATCACATACCAAATAAAAAAAACCTCTCTCCATGTTTCAAAATGTGTTATGGTTTGAGAGATATTAGACATAGAAGTGGTGCTACTGAATGTGTATAACTAGTTTACAACGGCGCTACGAAATTTCCTATAGTGGTGACGGTTTTGATATTCACCTTGTTGGGAGGTTGACACCTGTCAAGGAGGATTCAAATGGATTATAAAGGATAGGTTGGATTTCAAGGGACACCTACACCTAAATTTTAGCTCCATCAAAAGGCCTCATGCAATGAGGTGGAAACAATTTATTAATGACTTCCAACAAATTCCTGAAAATTAGTAGTTTGTTGGATTTTGGTCTCTTTGATTGTTGCTACTTATATCCAAAGATTAGAATCCAATGGAGGATATGGGATTCGACCTCCTAAGGTTATTTTGATGCTATTTTCTATTTAAGGAAGGAGAGATCTCTTGGAGAAAGGGATTCATGAGCCAAGAGAGGCTAGAGAGAGTAGGAGCAGAAAGTTTTCCTGTGTGTGTTCATTTGTAATCCTGTGGGCATTTTATGATTGTAAGCATTACTGCTAGTGGAGACTCATGAGAGCTGTGATTTCATATTGTAACTCTTCTGTTTATATTTCTTCTTATTTGAATATATTGTATATTTGAGGATCAAAGGCTGCCAATGATTTATGGATCCCTAAGTAGCAAAGGATCTACTGTATTTTGCCCATCAATCATTGTTTATAATCAAGCATTTGTTGATTAATTTAATTGAGAGGATCTCTGTTTAGTGAACATTCTATCTTATGTTTTCCTTCTTCATTCTTCCACCTATCAACATATAATATTTTTTTCTATTAAGCAACTTTAGTGCCTTCGATGAGTAGAATGTTTGTGACTCCATTTCCCATTGCTGTAGCCTATTGATCTTTAGTTTGCAGTCCTCTCCCTTTCTTTCTCCATATTTCTAATACACCTATTCAAAACCAAAATTATATTTTACATTCTGATGGGTGTTGAGCTTACACTTTAGCAGTCAAAGTGTGACTTTCAGTGCTAACAACTGTCATAATTGATATGCATAGGATGACTGTCATATTTGACTTGCAACTGATCTTCTTTCTCCTAACACTATGTTGTTGATGGTTTTGAAGAATTCACCTTCGTGTAATTCTCCTCATATTTATCATACTTCTACAGATCATCCATGAAACAAATGTCATCAAACATACACATCATATCAACTGATTACTCTTCCACAAGATGAGTTCGAGTTTCATCTTTGACTGTGTTGTGAATTGAATACATGAAATAATCATTTTCCAATCCATAATACCAAGGGTGAGTTGCAAAGTGTTTGGGAACAAGGACCGTTTCTTTATTTGTAACCAATGGAACATGATGCCATTGAACATCAAGTTCATTTCCCATGATGACTTTCTGCATCATTTCTTTCATTGTGCTGGCCAGAATGTCCAGTTTAGCTTATGAATATTTTAGCTTCTCCTTTTGTATGTTATTTCTTTCTTCTGCCTTCAACTTTGACCTTTTGATCAATAAATTGGCTTCCATGCTAATTGCACTATCCTACATCTCCTTGAGTGCACTAGTGTTCCTTTCTCTCAACTGAAATGCCATCTCTCGATCAAAAGCATCTGGGTAGTGTAAGAGAGATAAATCATGAGGTGGTCTTATATAAGTAGGAATGGAATTGTAAACTTGATTGAATTTGGATGAACGGTGTTGCACTATCTCTCCTGACTGTCTTTTCAAATGATCGTACTCTTCTAAAATGAGAAAAATATTTCTCATGATATCCCATTTACCAAGGAAGACTTCTATAAACTGATGAAAATTGGGGATGATTGCAGATGACAAAATTTTGAACCATTCCTTTTCTCTATCTTGAAAATATAGAGAAAACATTTTGATTCAGACATCATCTTATTCCACCTCAAACATATCATAAAAATTATCAAAACCCTAAATGTGTTTCTCAGTAGTGATGTTACCATATTCTCCATCAAACCTGAGAAGATGTTTGTAGTAATTGACAGGGAAATCATGGAGTATAGGGGGTAAGATAAGAGGCTTGTATCTATTTGAAATATTTACAGGTGTAGGAGTATGTACAGGGGCTGTAAACTAGGCTTGATATCTTGAGGTTCCTCAGGTTGAATTTGATCAACATGAGTTTCAACAATATGGTCTTGGCCAGGTTCACAAAAAGGGAAGAAATAATTAAAAATAAAACCAATTATGTCTTGGATAAAATTCCAACTTGCATCCCTGATCTTTTCAGATTGTCTTTTCATTGTTTCAGGTTCTTCCTCTAATGGAGTCTTTGAAACTGATTGTAGTGGATTGGAGTCGCTAGGTGGATGATTCAACCTTCTTGTGTTTGATCACTATCCACCATCGGTAATCATATCTGGAACTTGATATGTGTTTCCGAGGAACATTCCCCAGTATGGTCGCCACTATGTTATCACTTTGTAATTTCTCAAGATGAAGAAGAAATGGGAAGAGGTAACTAAAAAACCACTTTAAATCATACAGATAGAAAAGGGATCTCTCTATATGATTTAGATTTGTTTGGATTGGATGTTAGGATAGTTATAAGAGTACATGGTTTGGTTGGAAAAAATAAGATAGGCCTTGGGGAAATGGAGTCAGGACATGAACTTCAATGGTTTACAGTTTCACACAGGCTGAAAACCTCCCTGAAATACTGAGGAAAAATAGACACTCTGTTCAGTAGGTTAAAATGATGTAGAGGTGGTCTGAAAGAGAGTAAAGACCATTATAATAAGAGGCACCTAGCAGAGGCTGAATCTCTTATGGAAGCTTTAGAAGGAGAAGGAAAAGAGGTAGGTAACCAAACATGGCATCTAAACAAAGATGAATCCTTGAAGGAAAACTATGAACACATAAAAAATAACTACTACATAAGAGTCACCTAACCATGGGTGAATCCCTACATGTAGTTGCAGAAGANCTGAACATAAGCACCATGATTAATCTCAGGCCATAAACAGGCTTGTTGTATTAATCTGACAAAGAAATAAACATGGCGTTCATACATTTGCATAGGTTTCCATTCCCCAAAATTTGTAGGTCCCATGTATCCTTTCACACAGGTCGAACCTATAATACTTCAAAATTATAAGTATTTATAAGTTGCTTACAAAGAATTCAGATTAGAAAAATATAGAGATCCTGTAGATCTTCTCGGATTTTTGGTGCTTAATTTAATGGAGGTTGTTGAAAACTCTTTGTATTGAAATATTCTCCCCCAGTATCAGGAGGTCAAATTCAACAACCCGGTGAAAAATAGAAACAAATTCCTTAAAGTTCTGAACTGTCTGCCATGAAAAAAGGGTCGGACAACTGAAAATAGGGGTCAAATCAGATGCTTGTATCTCCCAAAATATTACATCTGTGAAAAACCTCAAATAGGTTATTGTATATGATTCCTTCCTCGGTAAAACCCTCTCTCGGGTTTTCCAAATTCATCTACATATTTCCAAAATGTCTGCCGCAAAACATGACAAACCAAGAAAAATGGAAACTTGAACAATAATACTCATAGATGGCTTCGATTCTCCAAATTTCTGATACTTGTGAAAAACGGAAAGAGGTTATTGAATTTAATCTCGTTGCGGAGAAAAACCTCTCTCCATTTCTCAAAACGCCTCCTGGTTTTCCCTAAAATGCTCTCAGAAGATAGGTGGTCAA
>JASDQU010032441.1:7578-19328 GCA_032191745.1 Picea mariana | reverse complement strand
TTAGGAAATTACAGAGTGGGCCTAATCTGTTCTGAAAATGAAATTGTTAGAAGGACAAGAACCGACAAACTCAAAAATCTAGAGACGCGAAACCCTCTTTCTTGAATGATCGCTTTTGGATAAGTTCGAAAGACAAGAACTGCATTGACGAGAGATTATTCACACGGATAATAGTAAAATCAAGAAATGATGGTTCCTGTAGCTTTCAAATAGAGTTTCCTGAGTACATTAATTTGCAGAGGTAACAAACAGAACGCTGTGAATTTTTTTCTGAAAACATTTTAAACCGACATGTTCCCTTTGATGATATGTATAAACAGATTAAAGATTTCCTTCAAATAAGTAAACTTGGATTCAATTTTCGCTAATTCTGGTATTTACATAAAAGTTAATTCCCTACATCATGCATGACTACATCCTCTCCCTTAGATGGAACAATAGAAAAAAACCAGGGTTTAACCCTCATACATCCGATATATGAAATCATAGCAAGAGAAAACGTTACTTAATATCAAAAGAAATTTACGAACAGAACCATGGCCTCCATGCTTCAGAATTGAAGAGCTAGTTGAGAGTCTCTACACGGAACCCGAGTACCTTTTTGCACGACGGGTAGGGGCCGACACCTGCACCTTGGGTGGTCATAATCCATGCAAGTAATTATCACTGAAAAACATTAGTAATAATACAGAGTAAGACTTTAAATTTAAATTGAAAGGTAAATTGATAACCATAGTTGTGTCTGGTGGCACTTAAATTAGGACCTGAAGTCCTAGAGTCCACCTGTTGCCGCATCCCAGTTCTATAAATGACTCTGCCGAGAGGAGGATGGTCCCTGGGACTTCTAATGGGTACCCTCGCAATAGGAAAAGTCCCACCATTAATATAAAGAATCATATATATACAATTTTATTCAACTACTTTGAAAATAAAATAAGAGTAGTGTTGGTTTTAAACTACACATTCATAATAAACCCCTCTTACGAACAAATCGAAGGGCATAAGGGAAAACATCATACACACAATCAACAAATTACTTGCGGAGGGTACTCTACTTCAATGAGAGATAAACCCCTCGCTAATACACTACCAGACTTCAAATAGTATATATTAGTCACAGATAAGGACAGGGACGTTAAGGGACAGACTTAACCCATTACGTACCTTTACTTGACGTGGGAAAGGATGTCTATGAAATGTTCTAAGATACATTCAACATAGTTTACTAGCCACAGGGTCAAACCCAGAAATAATCCCACGAGAACACAAATATCAGACCGCGAAGTATAACAGTAGTTTAAAGAGGTAAAGAGTAGCGACACAAGGATACAATGGGAAAACCTAATCTGTAGCTGGTACCAGAAGAGAATTACGTAGGCAACAATCCAGGTTTAGATCAAGGATATAAGGTTCCGTACCTCCGGAAGGCCCGAGACATCGATAACCAAGTAACCCAAGTTCTCACTGAACAGGAAGACTCACAAAAGGCCATAGAACATTACCACTGGGAGAAAAGACCATTAAAATCTATAGGATGAAAAATATTTCATCATAACAAACCCCGAACTCATTTTTCAAAATTAGAGAATATGAAAGATCTCTTGGAAACTTACCAAGAAGTTGTTGGATGCCCTCGGCTTCACTATGCTTTGACCCCCAAGGTGATATTCCTTCCCTGCTAAGGAAGCATAACGCAAAACCTTTCCCCTCGGAGTCAGAATGGAAAGGGAGGAACCGCCTAACCCTAAGAGGAGGCGAGTACTACTCATAATAAACACTGAAGGTACAAGCCATGTGCTAGGGCAGAGGTGGCACACCAGGATTAGGGAAGGGCGGGTGGGAGAGCTATCAGGACTAACGCTTGCAGGACCCCTACTTAATCACAGGGACAGAGCTTTAACTCCTTCTGGAAGGTACAACTTTCTCCCTTACCAACGAAGGTGCAAAGTTAATGACAGTCACTTCGTGACTGCCCAGTTAGAACTAGCCAGTCGCTAACATTTTCGTCCAGTTAGTTAACATTCTGTTATCTCCATCGGTGACATGAGACTTCATTACGGGTTAGTTATACATGGATTTTGTGTGGGATTGGTCTGGTTTCAAACCTGTAAGTTGGGTAACTAAAAACATTGTAACCATAATGGAGCCTTAAAGAACGTCCATTAAAGCGACTTAGACATTAACAATGATATCACTAACATGTTATATATTACGTGTTACATTAAGGGTATAACTGCCGATGTACATAAAGTTTGGTAGGAGCGTTGTTATTATTATTCAATGGTATGAGTTTGTATGCAAAACCTAAAGAGCTTGATATTAAAAATAATTTAGAACTCGAATCCTATTGTACATTTAGAACTCAAATCCTAATGTTGGTGGATATATGTATTTGTATTGGTGTCTATGTAATAATATATAGGTTGGAAATGTGCCAGAATCGTTTGGGAGCCTCTCTTACAAAATGTTAAGTTAGTCTGGCATAGGGTTTTACTCTAATTACAAGTAGATTTTGAATCTATAATCAGAGCAAAATTTAAGTATCATTTTCTACGTTTTTACTAAATGAAAATCTGCGGATTAATGTACCAAAAGAATTTATTTATTTTTATGTCAAATTGGAGGTACATTACATATGGTATCAGAGCAAAAGTTACAACACTGGACCTGAACAGGACCACATTAGTTTCTTAGTATATATTCGATTTATGCAAATCTTATAAACCTTTATTGTTACAAACAAAAATCCCTTTATGTTTTGTGTTAATTATGGCATCTTAGGATGATGCAGAAATCAGGATGGAAGGAAATCCAGAGCAGAGACCTCCTGGAGATCCAAGAAAGAATAGTGACGGAATCTCACCTACATAAGTGCTGGAAACAATGAGGAATCTTATTGTTGAGTTACAAGTCTTCAAAGCCGACAATGAAAAGTTGAAGAAAGCACAATAGGAGCAACAAGAGATAAATGAAGTCCTGCTGCGCAGTATAGTGACAAAGAAAATCCATGAGGATGATAAAATTGAAGAAGAGGTCAGTAAAAGGACTTCTAAGAACTCTGGGCCTGAAGCAGAAAAGGGAGATAGTTCATTTGAAGGTACACCTTCAACTAAGAACAAAACAAAAATAGACAGAAAGAGAAAACAAGTAGACCACCTTGAAGGAGAATTCAAGAAAATTAAACTAGCTACCTTTGATGGAGAAACCAGAATAGGAGAAGAAGATGAGGCATGGTTATTGGACATAAAAAATTACTTCCAGATATATAATTATTCTAGCAATATGAAGGTTAGAATGGCCATTTACAATTTGAAAAGGAAGGCCAGCGTTTGGTGGCAAGACCTGAAATTGGCCAAAGGCCTAAAGGAGAAACAAATGGAATGGTCCGACTTTAAGAAATATTTCAAGAAACAGTACCTATCTAAAAGCTACTATGAAAGGAAAACGAAATAATTTTACGAGTTATGACTTGGACAAATGACAATGGAGGACCTTATAAAAAAATTCCTGGAATTACTAAGGTTCATACCTTACATCCGGGAGGATAAGGTAAAAATCCAGCGATTCTTAAGCTGTTTACCATGGTCCTACAGGGACATAATTAAGTTTGACAACCCCAAGTCCTTAAGTGAAGTATTAAGGAAATCACGAATGTGCTACGACCAGTACAAACAATGGGCTGAGTTTCCCAAAGCCTGGAAGGATAAGAAACAAGATCGAATGGACCAGCGGAAGAAGGGATACCGACCAACTCCTTATTGGAATGCAGCAAAAAGCTTTCTGAGAAAAGATTTTCATTCCAACCATCCGTATACGCAAGGCAACAATAAATTGGTAAATCTGGGAACGAATAAGTTTGGGGACAACCCCCCACGAACCATTAAAGTGTTGGGAATGTGGAGAATCTCACCTAAGGAGTAACTGTCCACGTCTAATTTTAGAAAACAAAACTATTGTTCATAATTTACAGGAAGCCTCGATGGTGGGTGATGTGGACAGAAGCCTGCATCAGATAAATGCAACAATAGATGGTCGACAAGCTGACCACCAGTCCTCTGTGGTAGAAATCGAAGGTAAAATCAGTAACACACGAATTTCTGTTTTAATTGACCCTGGAGATACGTTAAGTTATATTACCCCTGGTGTAGTAAAGTCAAATAAACTTAAGAAACTGAAACACACAAAATCGTGGCTGGTACAACTAGCTACATGAACTAAAAGAAAGGTAGTTGACTTTATTTCTGATTTCGAGTTCAGCTTAGATGGTCAAAACATAAGAACAAATCTGAACATCCTACCACTAGGATCTTATGATATGATTATTGGAATGGATTGGTTGGAAAAGCACAAAGCAGTACTAGATTGTTATACAAAGACACTTAATTATAAAGACGATTATGACACTACTAGAACAACACAAGGTATACCGAAACCTGTATCCGTTAGACAAGTTTTAGTGATGCAATTCAAGAAATGTATGAGAAAGGGATGTCAATTTTATTCCATCCAAGTAACAAACCTGTTACAAAAGGAAAACAAACCTAACTTGGAAGACTTTGTTGTTTTACGTGATTTCAGAGATGTATTTGTTGATGAAATACATGAATTACCCCCTAGAAGGGAAATAGACTTTTCTATAGGCCTTCTACCCGGTTCAACCCCTACCTCTAAAGCACCTTACCAGATGAGTTTTCTAGAATTGACAGAACTAAAAATTCAGCTACAGGAATTATTGGACAAAGAGTATATCAGACTGAGTGTTTCACCATGGGGAGCACCATTCCTCTTTGTGGAAAAGAAAGACGGTACTCTAAGACTATGTATCAATTATAGACAATTGAAAAAAATGACTATTAAGAACAAGTACCCCTTACCTAGGATAAATGACCTATTCAATCAAGTAGGTGGGGCCAAGATCTTTGCAAAGTTGGATTTACGATCTGGTTATCATCAAGTTAGGATAAAATATGAGGACATAAACAAAACAACCTTTCGGACAAGGTATGGACACTACGAATTCATAGTCATCCCTTTCGGACTCACTAACGCACCAACCACATTTATGTGCCTGATGAATAGTATTTTTAGTCAGTACTTAGACAAGTTCGTAATAGTATTTATCGATGATATTTTGGTCTATTCTAAAATGGAGGAAGAACATGAAGATCACTTAAGAATAGTTATGAAAACGTTGAGGAAACACCAACTGTACGCCAAATTTGATAAGTGTGACTTTTATCAAAAGAAAATGCAATACCTAGGAAATGTAATATCAGCAGAAGGCATTGTCATCGACCCTGAGAAAATAAAGGCCATCATGGAATGGCCAGTACCTAAGGATGTAGCGGATATTCGATCATTCATGGGAATTACCGGATATTACCGTAGATTTATAGAAGGGTTTTCCAAAATAGCCTACCCTATCACGTCATTACAAAATAAAGGGACCAAGTTTAACTGGTCACAGAAGTGTGAAGATATTTTTAACAAGCTGGAGGAATTATTGACAACTACACCCATATTGAAGGTAGAAGATCCAGATAAAGACTTTACCGTTTGTGTTGACGCGAGTAAAGAAGGACTAGGTGGTGTCCTAACTCAAGAAGGACACGTTATTTGTTATGAGTCTTGGAAATTAAAATAACATGAGAGAAACTATGTCACTCATGACTTAGAGTTGGCAGCAGTAATACACGCCTTAAAAATGTGGCGACACTACACAATGGGCATAAAGTTTCTATTATTGACAGATAATAGCGGTGTGAAATATTTTTTTAGTTAACCAGATCTTAATGAAAGGCAAGCAAGATGGCTAGCCTTCTTGAGCGAATTTGATTTTTAGGTAAGACATATCAAAGGTAAGGAAAATAAGGTAGCATATGCTTTAAGCAGAAGAGTCCATGGGTTATTTGAAATAAATGCTAGTAGAACAGAAAGTGACCTGGAACAGAGAATAAGGACAACAAACATTAACGATGAAAATTACACTAAGATAATGGAAGAATTACAAAACAATACCGCAAACTCAGATAAACCAAATCTGAGTATCGATAAGAATGGACTACTACGATTTAAAAACAGACTTTACATACCAGATTCAACAGAAGTAAAGATAATATTCTTGGATGAAGTGCATAAGAAACCGTATTCTGGTCATCCAGGATACCAAAAATTGATAACAACACTTATAAAACTATTTTATTGGCCTAATATGAAGGGCGAAACAACATAATATTTGGCTAGGTGCTGAGATTGTGAGCAAGTTAAGGCTGAACACCAACATCCCACCGCCTATTATAACCATTACCAGTACTAGAATGGAAATGGGAGACTATATCGCTGGATTTTATTACAGGATTTCCTAAAACTCAGAAACAAAATGAATCTATTATGGTTGTAATGGATAAACTTAGTAAGTCTGCACACTTTATTTCTATAAAGTCTACTTTTAAAGCTATAAATATCACTGAAATATTTATGAAATAATTTTTTAGACTGCATGGTATTCCTAAGATGGTGATTTCGGATAGAGACGTGAAATTTACATATGCTTTTTGGAAGGAATTATTTGTAGGGCTAAATACTAACTTGAATTTTAGTACGAGTTATCATCCACAAATGGATGGACAGACTGAAAGAATGAACCAAATCATGGAGGATATGCTCTGCATGTATGTAAGAACAAAACCGAACAAGTGGGAACACTACCTACACCTGGTAGAATTTGCATATAACAATGGGTACCAAACTTCGGCTAAGTTAAGACCCTTCGAGGTATTGTATGGAAGAAAGTGTACGACTCCAATTAGCTGGGACAACCTGGTTGATAGACTTATGGTTGGACCAAAGATGCTCCAAGAAATGGAACGTATGGTAAGGAAAGTACAACAAAACTTGAAAGAGGCACAGGACAGAGAGAAAAGCTATGCGGACCAGAAAAGAAGACACTTGGAGTTTCAAGTGGGAGATCATGTTTACTTGAAATTTAAAGCCCAAAAGAGTTCACTCAAACTTGGGAACTGTGTCAAGATGACACCCAGGTTTTGTGGGCCCTTCGAGATACTAGCTTGAATTGGACCCGTAGCATACCAACTTGCACTTCCATCTAATCTAAGAATTCATAATGTATTTCATATTTCCTTACTGAAAAAGTATGGTCATGACCCTACTCATACGATTGATTGGAACTTGGTGCAGGTGGAACCCGAAGACGAGTTATAGGTGGAACCTCTGCATATTCTAGACCAGAGATAAATAACACTTTGGAACAAAGCCATCACTAAAGTAAAGGTGCAATGGAAGCACTTTAGTCCCGAGGAGGCCACTTGGGAGTTGGAGGGAGATTTGCGGAAATCTCATCCAATCCTATTTCAAGAAAAGAATGAACACTCAGGACAGTGTTTTATTGAAGGGGGAAAGGATGTGAGATCCCCAAAAATAAAGTATTTTTGAAATTTAAAATTTGTTAGAGAATTATTTCCGTTTTTGGAATTTTTTTGCCATTTATGGCAATTTCAAATTTCGAATTTAATAAATTGTAATTAATTAATATGATTGTTGGGTAGAGACCTGATTTGACCCAACTAACTATTTGACCATGACACTTGTATGTAAACATAATATTGTTTTATCTATTGCAGGAGGACAAATGGAACAACCATGTTAAATTCAGCTGACCATGACTCCATGAGTGGGGAACATGTTGGAACTACATATGGGCTGATTATTACAAGTGGAAAATCAGGTATTTGGCCATTGGCAGCTGCTGAAAATCAGGGATTTAGAAAGCTGCGAAAATTCCCAAGGGAGGGAAAAGACCTAGGCAAGAAGATTGTTGATAAATAGCATATGTGAGGAGGTAGGACACTGCCAAGTATGCTGGGGAAAAGAAAAAAGAGCTGCAAAGAGTACTTGCTATTATGAGCACTAATTGTTGAGTGTGAGGCAAGGAGAAGACTAATGTGAAAGGAAGACATTGATGAAGAGTAGATTCCAAGTTTTCCCTCATGGATTCATGGTCAGGCTAGGGGGTGAACTGGGAAAGTAATTTGGCTGCCCTATTCTACGGTTGGGAGGAATGTGGTTGTTAACTTTGTCTTCCTGTGAACTGGTTCAGATATGTCATTCTTTTCCTCCTCTGTTTGCATGATTATATATATATATATATATATATTGTTTTTTTTTTTTTGAGATAATGCGTCTGTTTATGCAAAAGTGGGATAATTCCCATGGGTGAAATCTGTTCGTTTGTGAGAAATTTATAACAGATGACCTAATTCTGGAATTGTTCCCTGTAATTAATTTTTTAGGTAGAATTATCTGTGTATAAATAAATTTGAAAGAAACATATCTATTTACAGGTATACATATAGTTCCGTAGTTAGATTTTTAGGCAAAATTATATGTATAGTTGAATTTGAAAGAACATAACTAGTATAAATGTTGTGTGTTCGATAGCTGGAAACTAAAAGGCTCGAATGGGTAGAAACAAACGTAGGAAAAATCTTCCCAGTTTAGTGTTACACTCGATCCCTCTTTAGTTTTTTTTGAAATTGTCTCGGGATCTAAACTCAAATAGAACCAGAACGGTGAAGTATACTCGAATGAACCTAACTAAGGGGTAAAATTCCACCTAAATCTATTTTTCAGATGATATAATTCTACGAATTTCCTAATATAAGGATGGAGGGTTATGTATGTTGGTATCCTAATATAGACGAGTAAATAATGATTTAGAACTGATATAATATCGACGCATAACGCAAATAGAATGTATACAATATCTTATATATGCATTGAACTTGTAACTATTATCTATACAAGGGTAGAATTTTCAACTCGATTCCGTCAAGAGTCTTTCTGAAAGAAAACAAAATTTCTTAAAATTTCAGGACTGTAGTATTACTTCACTTTCGAACAAACAACTTCAAAATTGTAAGACATGTTTTAACCTCTTTACTCTTCACTGTTTTCGAAAGACCATTTAGGAAATTATAGAGTGGACCCAATCTGTTATGAAAACAAAATTGTTAGAAGGACAAGAATTGACAAACTCAGAAATCTAGAGACGTGAAACCCTCTTTCTTGAATGATCACTTTTGGATAAGTTCGAAAGACAAGAGCTGCATTGATGAGAGATTATTCACACAAATAATAGTAAAATCAATAAATGATGGTTCCGATAGATTTCAAATAGAGTTTCCTGAGTACATTAATTTGCAGAGGTAACAAATAGAATGCTGTGAATTTTTTTCTGAAAACATTTTAAACTGACATGTTCCCTTTGATGATATGTATAAACAGATTAAAGATTTCCCTCAAATCAGTAAACTTGGTTTCAATTTTCACTAATTCTGATATTTACATAAAATTTAATTCCCTACATCATGCATGACTGCATCCTCTTCCTTAGATGGAACAATAGCAAAAAACCAAGGTTTAGCCCTTAGATATCTGATACAGGAAATCGGAGCAAGGGAAAATGTTACTTAATATCAAAATAAATTTACAAACAAAACCATGGCCTCCATGCTTCAGAATTGAAGAGCTAGTTGAGAGTCACTACATGGAACCCGAGTACCGTTTTGCACGATGGGTAGGGGCCGACACCTGCACCTTGGGTGGTCATAAGACCTGCAAGTAATTATCACTAAAAAACATTAGTAATAATATGGAGTAAGACTTTAAACTTAAATTGAAAGGTAAATTGATAACCATAGTTGTGTCTGGTGGCACTTAACTTAGGACCCGAAGTCCCGAAGTCCGCCTGTTGTTGCATCCCAGTTCTATAAATGAATCTGGTCAAGAGGAGGATGGTCCCTGGGACTTCTGATGGGTACCCTCGTAATAGGTAGAGTCCCACCATTAATATAAAGAATCATATATATACAATTTTATTCAACTACTTTGAAAACAAAATAATAGTAGTGCAGGTTCTAAACTACACATTCATAATAAACCCCTCTTACGAACAAATCAAAGGGCATAAGGGAAAACATCATACAAAGAGTCAAAAAATTACTCGCAGAGGGTACTCTAACTCAATGAGAGATAAGCCCCTTGCTAATACACTACCAGACTTCAAATAGTATATATCAGTCATAGATAAGGACAGGGACGTTAAGGGATAGACTTAACCCATTACAGACCTTTACTTGTCATGGGAAAGGATGTCTATGAACTGTTTTAAGATAAATTCAAAACAGTTTACTAGCCACAGGTTCAAACCCAGAAATAATCCCATGAGAACACAAATATTAGACCACAAAGTATAACAATAGTTTAAAGAGGTAAAGAGTAGAGACACAAGGATACAATGGGAAAACCTAATATGCAGCCGGTACCAGAAGAGAATTGTGTAGGAAACAATCCTGGTTTAGATCAAGGATATAGGGTGTCATACCTCCGGAAGGCCCGAGACATCGATAACCAAGTAACCCAAGTTCTGACTGAACAAGAAGACTCACAAAAGGGAATCGAACAATACCACTGGGAGAAAAGACCATTAAAATCTACAGGATGAAAAATCTTTCATCGTAACAAACCCCGAACTCATTTTTCAAAATTAGATAATATGAAATCTCTCTTGGAAACTTACTAGGAAGTCATTGGATGCCATCTAATTCACTATGCTTTGACCCCCAAGGTGATATTCCTTCCCTGCTGAGGAAGCATAACACAAAACCCTTCCCTTCAGAGTCACAATGGCAAGGGAGAAACCACCTAACCCTAAGAGGAGGCGAGTACTACTCATAATAAACACTGAAGGTAGGATCCATGTGCTAGGGGAGAGGTGACACACCAGGATTGGGGAAGGGTAGGTGGGAGAGCTATCTGGATTGGCGCTTGCAGGACCCCTACTTAATCACAGGAATAGAGATTTAACTCCTTCTGGCAGGTACATCTTTCTCCCTTACCAACGAAGGTGCGAAGTTAATGACAGTCACTTTGTGACTGTCCAGTTAGAACTAGCCAGTCGCTAACCTTTTCATCCAATTAGTTAACATTCTGTTATCTCCATCGGTGACATGAGACTTAATTACGGGTTAGTTATACAAGGATTTTTTGTGGGATTGGTATGGTTTCAAACCTGTAAGTTGGAGAACTAAAAGCATTGTAACCACGTCGGAGCCTGAAAGAACGTCCATTCAAGCGACTTAGACATTAACAATGATATCACTAACCTGTTATATATTACGTGTTATGTTAAGGGTATAACTGCTGATGTACGTACAGTTTGGTAGGAGTGTTATTATTATTATTTAATGCTATGAGTTTGTACGAAAAACCTGAAGAGCCCAATATTAAAAAGAATTTAGAACTAGAATCCTAATGTACATTTAGAACTCGAATCCTAATGTAGGTGGATATACATATTTGTATTGGTGTCTATGTAATAATATATAGGTTTGAAAAGTGTTGGAATTGTTTGGGATCCTCTCTTACAAAATGTTAAGTTAGTCTGGTATAGGGTTTTACTCTTATTACAAGTAGATTTTCAATCTATAATCACAACAAAATTTAAGTATCCTTTTCTATGTTTTTACTAAACGAAAAATCTGGGGATTACTGTACCAAAAGAATTTATTTATTTAATGTCAAATTGGAGGTACATTACAAAAGGATAGTGATTATGTTCGACTGTGGCATCAATGGTTGGTTCATATGAGCGAACAAGGATTACAGGTATTAACTGATCGCAAGTTACCTCCTAGTCTAAAGTCTTTTAAGTTATATTTCTGCAAGCACTG
>JASDQU010032440.1:3139-15083 GCA_032191745.1 Picea mariana | reverse complement strand
TTTGAACACTTCAAAGGTGCTATCCCTCCTGATCTCTCGCTTGCAAATTCAAGCCTCCAAAAGGAATCCTTCTCGCACTCCTTGTGGAAAAATTTCAATTAACCTCTCGTTATCTGAGTATTCGACCCTGTGCACTTTTTGCAATAGTAGTCCCTCAACCTTCACCTTAGTTGATAAATTCTAAGGCTTCCACCAGCCTGCACACACCTTGTACAACTTTATACTTCACCTACACTTCTACTGGTATGAGAACAATGATATCTCTCGTGATCTTTTTGAGATAAAACTCAGAACCTCGTCAATGCACACCTTGCGGATGTTCACTACACTCCTTACAGGAATTCTCAGGGAGAGAAACAATTGAAACTCATTCTTCTTCTCTTTCTGACTTCATACATTCAACATGAAATCATACACACAACACAACATTGAAATAAATGTGTAACAGAGAAAAAAATCAGTGTAAGAATACCATTCAACTAATGTAAACAGTAAGCATCATAACACCATGAAAATTGAGTCAAAGCTTCATATATTAACTCAAGTGTTCATGTACATGGGTTCTTCTCCACAACTCTCCGCTACAGTCCTCCAACTTATGAATCCTGAATGATCATACTGTTACAATGATACAAGGGTGAGGGTGTCTATATCCATTTTCCCTCCTACGCTTCTAAACTGTCTAATCTATTAAATTAAATCTACCTACTTGCATTCATTATGCATAAATGCCTCTACAATCAATAGATGAGAGCAACGCTCAAGATCTGTTTACAACATATAGATATAAATGTAAGTACGCTTCCCTTAGCTATTACATTAATACTTCAGATTTCAAAATTCAAAACATTTTCATAAAAACGTGTCCTTTTTTTCATCTGCGCATCCAGCTGTTCCTTTGGCTAGGCGCATGCTTCAGCTTTGTACGATTCTCCTGCATCATACTCCCTCACTTGAAATTTTTCATGAACTCCTGTTCATGAGCTCTTGCAGGATCTGTCCATGCTTTTGAATTGCTGCTTCATCCTCCCAACTGGCATCTTCAACTGGATGTCCCTTCCACTTGACCAAGTATTCAAAATACTCCTTTCTCCTGGTCTTTCTGCTAATCCTCTTGTCAATTATGCTTTCCATCTACGGCTTTTCAGCTACAGGCATTTTTTTTGTCCATTGAACTTCTTCTTGCTCATCTTCTTCTCTTACTTCTCCAGCTCTGTATGGGTACAATTCTGTGACATTGAATATCGGTGAGATTCCGACCCCATCGGGTAATTCAATCTCATATGCGTTTGCCCCAAATTTCCTTATGACTTTGCATGGTCCAATCTTTTTCATTTTCAGTTTGTTATATGTTCCCATTGGGAACCTCTCCTTCCTCAGATGTGCAAGAATCAAATAACCAACTTCAAATTGAAGTTCTCGCCTGTGTTGATCTTCTCTCTGCTTGTATTCTTGACTTGAACTCTACAATCGCTCCTTGATTCGGCTGTGAAGCTCCTTCATTCCTTCTGCAAAGTCCTCTACACTAGCACTTCTAAATTCATCTTGTTTTGCATCTTTCAATTCATAAACTCCCCTTGGTTGTATTCCATATAAGACTTGGAATGGACTCTGCCCTATACTTCTATTGAGTGAATCATTATAAGCCAATTTCGCCTATGGTAGAATGTGATCCCACTGACTATGGTGTTCAGTCCCTAAGCTCCTCAGCAAATCTCCCAAGCTCATATTTGCGACCTATGTCTGTCCATCCATCTGAGGATGATACGTTGAGATAAAAGACAAATTTGTCCCTAGCTTCTTCCATAAGGTCCTCCAGAAATGTCCCACGAACTTGGTATCTCGATCAGAAACGATACTCTTTGGCAAGTCGTGAAGTCTGACAACTTCCTTGAAAAATAGGTTCGCAATATGAGTTGCGTCGCTGGTTTTCTGGCATGGTATGAAATGTGTCATCTTTGAAAATTTGTCGACTACCACAAAGATTGAATCACATCCTCTTTGTTTCCTTGGCAGTCTCGATATGAAATCCATTCTCACTGCGTCCCACGGCCTTTCAGGTATGGGTAATGGCTGGTATAACCCTACGTTCTACCTTTTTCCCTTCATGTGCTGACAAATTCTGCACCTATCCATGAATTTCTTCACATCCGTCCTCATCCCTGGCCAAAAATATGAGTCATTCAACTTTGATAACTTTTTATCATTACCGAAGTGTCCGGCTAATCCTCCGTTGTGTTTTTCCTTCAGCAAGTTCTCCCTCATGGAGCATTTCAGAATACATAGATGATTTCCCTTAAACAATAATCCATCCTGGATCATGTATTCAGTCCATTGGCTTCTGTCTCTGAGAACTGAATTCTTAGATACCTCATATGCCTCCTTGAAGTCTGGATCATCCCTATACATTTCCTTAACGTTATCAAAACCCAAAGTCTTGACTCTGAATTCCTGAATAAGTAAACATTTCCTGCTCAAAGCATCAACAACTTTGTTAGTAGTTCCAGAAATATGCTTAATCACAAAAGTAAAATTATGCATGAATTCAACCCATTTAACATGTTTTTGGTTCAACTTCTCCTGTCGAGTCACGAATTGTAAAGCGTGGTTATCACTGTACAAAACAAACTCCTTGGGAACCAAATAGTGTCTCCATTTCTTCAGTGCTTGTATGACTGCGTAGAATTATTTTTCATATGTGGAGTACTTAATCTTCGCTTCATTCAATTTTTCACTGAAATATGTGACCAACTTGTCATCTTGGCTCAAGACCGCTCCACTTGCAAATCCACTCGCATCACACCTGAACTGGAATTTCTTGATGAAATCTGACAAAACCAGAATTGATTGCTCAGTGATCTTCTTCTTCATCAAGTTGAAACTCTACTCTGCTTCCTCCGTCCAGTGAAAATATTTATGTTTTTTCTTCACTATATCCATCATTGGTGCGCTAATTCCACTAAAGTTTCGGATAAATTTTCTGTAGAAGCTAGCCAAACCATGGAAGCTTCGTACTTCAAATACACTCTTCGACAATGGCCAATTCTTAATCGCCTCTATCTTTTTCGGATCCATATTCAACTCATTTGTAGAGATAACAAAACCCAAATGAATGAGTTTTGTCCTCATAAATGACGATTTCTTCATATTGATCAACAATTTCTCTTGTTGTAATCTCCTCATTACTGCAGCTAAATGCTTTAAGTGTTCTTCTTCTGTCCTATTGAAAATTAATATATCATCAAGATATACAATGAAAAATTTCCCAATGAAATCCTTCAAGACTTCGTTCATCAACCTCATGAAAGTACTGAGCACATTCATTAATCCAAATGGCATGACAAGCCATTCATATATCCCTTTATTTGTCTTGAATGTTGTCTTCCATTGATCACCTTCTCTCAATCTAATCTGATGATATCCGCTTTTCAAATCAATCTTTGAAAAAAAAATTGCTCTGCTCAAGCAATCCATCAGGTTGTCCATCCTTGGAAATGGAAATTTGTATATGATGGTAATATTATTGATTTCCCTTGAATCTGTACACATTCTCCAGCCTCCATCTTTCTTTGGGCTGAGCACTATCGGAACGACGCATGGACTCAAGCTTTCCCAAATCAATCCTTTGTCCATTAAGTCCTGGACTTGTCTCTTAACTTCTTCATTTTCCTGCAGCATCAATCTGTACGCTGTTTTTTTCGGTAAACTGGCCCTAGGTATAATATCTATATGATAGCTTATACTCTTGATAGGTGGCAACTAACAAGGTAGTTCGTCCACTACTATATCAGCAAATTCTTCCAGCAACTCTTGAATTTCTTCTAGTAGATCATCTATTCTCGTACTGGTCAAAACAATTTTTGGCTTCCTGACCACAATAAATTGTGTGTCCTCCTTCTTCTTAACCTCATCAAGAAGTTCCTTCCCACTCATGAGAAGTAAAATGTTGCTCATTTATACTTTCACCTCTTTATCCTTAATCAGAAGCAACATGTGAGGCCTACCATTTTTCTCTAGGGTGTATGTGTTCTTTCTCCCATTATGAACTACATTTCTATTATATTTCCATGGTATACCAAACAATAAATGACAAACATCCATGGGAATGACATCACATAATATTTCATCTTTATATCCTCCTATTTTAAATTCGACTAAACATTGTTTAGTGACATTTACCTGATGTCCTTTTTGTAACCACAAAACTCTGTATGGGCTTGGATGTACAATAGTGTCCAGCTCCGGCCTTTCTACCATCTCTGTAGATACGAGATTGTCTGTTCTACCACTGTGCACCATGACCTTGCATACTCTATCCTTAGTTTTGCAAGCATTCCTAAACCGACTGTTTCTTTGGGCTGAGTTCTCTGGTTCCTTCTCTGGTTTCAAGAGAACTTTCCTCATCATTAAGTATCTTCCACTCTCAACGTATTCTGCCTCAACATTTCATCCTTGAGCTCCAGCAATGTGAGTTTCACCACCCTCTTTTATATTATCTTGACACTCATAGGATTTATGTCCGATTTTTCCACAAACAAAGCATTTCACTTCACCTCCTCTACCTCTTCATCTTCGCTTGGCTCGAGGAAAAGTATTTCTATCATCATACTTCCTTCTCTGTGAGATTCCTCCCCTCTCAGGTTGAGTTTGAGGTTTCTTCTTATCTTCTTTAGGTCTCTGAATCCTGTCTTGGGCAATTATCTTGCCTCTGCTTTGACTTCTATCTCGACCTCTTTGACCTTGCCTCTGGCTCTGCTTCTCTTCATCTTTCAGAGCCATCTGATAAGCATCTTCCACAGTTTGAATGGTCATCATGCTCATCTCATCTTGAATGTCATATCACAGACCATTCATGTACCTGGAAAATTTTTCATCATTGCTTTCCCGATGACCTGCTCTAATGTTTATCCTGTAAAATTCTTCAGTGTATTATTTCACTAACATCAGCTTCTGTCTCAAATTCTGCATCCTGTGAAACAAAGTAATTTGATAATCCCTAGGTATGAATTTGGATTTCCGTTTTGCAACCATTCTATCCCAGCTCTTGATTTTTTTCTTTCCCTTGCAGCGTCTGTCAGCCTGCAGTTCATCCCACCATAGTGTTGCATGCCCTTTAAGTCTAGTAACTGCATGTTTGACTTTCTTGTCTTCCTCAACATCCTCGTAGTCAAATTAGTTGTCTAGAGCTCTAATCTAGTCTAGAAGTTCTTCAACATTCAAGTTGCCTTCATACACTGGGATGTCCATTTTTTCCCTAGCACCTATCCTTGCAACAACCCTGAATAGGCATTCTTCTGCAACATCTTCGACTGCAACTTCTTCTCCTTCATTTCCAGCTTCATTTTCACTTTCATCTTCACTGATATCCCCAGCGTCAACTATGCGCCTCTGTGTTGTCTCCATAGCATCAATCCTGGCACGTAATTCATGCATTTCTCTATCCACTGCTAGATTAGGTAATTGCCCATCTCTTCTTCTCGGCGGAATGGATGTAAAATTTTCTTCCTTCTATATGCTACATAAAAAAAAGAAATTGTTCTAGGATCTTGTAATTATAATTAATTTAATAATCTAACTGTCCTAAAAGTTAGCTAAACAATAATTATTTCTTAAATAACATTAACTAATTAATTATTATTATTTACTTTATTCATGATTGTCAAGGATTAATTAATTATTAATTGACTAATTAATTAATTAAGTAAAGAAATAAGGGGTTAGTAAATTATATTGTTAAAGTAATCTTATGTATTCGGGAAGGGATAGGACATTAAATATAAGATAAAATAATAAATAAAGGGGATAAGGGGCATTAACTACGAAAGGATAAGATAAGGTAATAAATGGGTAGGTAGGGAAGTAAATGAGAGGGAAGTTGGTGAAGGAGGAATATGGAGGGGAAGGAGGTTGAGGAGGGCATCGTTCGATGAGAGATTTTGGGGGGGATGGATTTTTGGGGCTCTCTTGGATTTGCATAGAGGAGTTGAGTTCGAGAGTGGAAAGGTTTAGTATAGGGGCACTGGTTTGCTGGAGGTTTTTGGCACGGGAGCTAGGATATCCATATGATATCCTGGAGCTAGGTAGTTGTCCTAGTTGGCAGGGAGGATAGTAGGTTTGGGCAGTGTTTACCCAGTTCAACGTCAGTCAACTAGGCAAGAAGAAAACAGAGGGTTAGGATCAGACCTAGGTATGTTAAATAGTGTATTTGTTTTATTTTTCTATAAATTTTTATTATTTGTTGATAAATTTATATGCGAATGTGCTCAATTAAATATTTTTTTGAATTTTACTGCTATGTTGTAGAATTAATGGACGTTTAATTTATTTGGCTATTACAATTGGTATCAGAGCGTCTTAGTTTGAAATCTGGGCCTATGGGCCAAGTTCCCAGCTCCAACTCCAGCCACGCTTAACCTTCAAACAAAACACAAAAATTTAAAATAAATAAATAAATGCAATACGAATTTTAACTACTAGGGTTGTTACAAATGCGGAACATAAGCCATCTTTTACTCATAAATGTTTTCTTGTAGAACAAACAGTGAAAAGGCTTTGCAGTTAGACATGGAAGTATAAATTACTAGTGAAAACATATACACTTTATTGGGAATACATTACAAGGTAAGAGCTTATGCATCAATTTCACAAGAAGGCCATTTGTTCATCCATATTTTTAGTGCTATCCTCTGTAAATGGCAAAATTCTTGAGATATCTTACCAAATTTTCTTAAATTGAATGGAAAACCTTCCTAATAAAGATTGAATTTAAATAGTGTAGTAAATACCGAAATTATTGTCTAACTTTTACCAAATTTACTTGAACTCAACCGTAAAGCTTCCTATAGAGGGTTGATTTAAGTCATGCAATAAGGAAATAATATTTTCTACATAAATTTGCATCTCCTGAGCGTATTCTTTATTTCTTAAAAGATTTACGGGCCAGATTCACCATTCACCAAACAAATTGTTCCATAATTTGCCTCTATTAGAGCTCTAAACTCTCATGCGCTATTCAGGATTGTATGGCTTCTACTATTTAACAATTGTGTCACAGAGTTTCTCGAATATTTGCTAGAAATAAAGAAATCACGATATGCGACGAGGTAAAAACAAAAATTGATTACACAAAATTTTAAAGAAGAATTGGTTCCTTAATCTAAACAGGCGTCACATATCTTACCAGACACATTGAAGTCCCGAACGGATTCGGGAATAGTGCCGACCCCCGAACTGCTCATTTTTCTAGAATTATCTTTTCTAGCGGTCGTCGCCCGGCCTTATAGTGCCAGAGCAGAGAAGATAAAACGTTTCTTGCAACGGAAACAACTTCAGTGATTTCCAAATAACAAAGATATGGAAGCTCGACGCTGTCTGGCTCGAAGATGGCCGATTTCTGGCGTTAAATGGCTGTAATTTAATTCTGGAAAATACCTATTGAAAAATTCTAAATTTCCAGATTATTTTCACGTCGTCTATTTTCCATTTGGTGGCATAATGAATTGGGTAGGTTTACGGAGTTGGTATCAGGGAAGTCCAAAGGTCAGGCCATATTTTATAAAGAAATATCTCAATATGCACACTGGCATGAAATATTCATCAGATTTTATTTAAGCTGTGATAAATGATGGATGGAAGAACTGTGCTTGAAGAGATCCCGCACTTTAGAAATGGTATATTAAATCTATTACTAGAAAAACATTTGCTCTTTTCTGAAAGTGTAATTTGAGATCCAGAATATTTTTAAAATAATGAAGAAAAAAGAGATGAACACGTGTATAGGACATACAAAAGGAGAATTTAGTTTTAAAGCTAAGAAGAACAGTGCCAGAGATTAATATACCACAGGAAAATGATTATAATCATTGTTGTAACTTACAATCTGTTTATCGACAGAGGGTTGCTTCACACTGCTTGATATATCCTTAATAACTTCAATTAAGATTTTTCTCTCAACATAACCTAGAGTTAAATGCCAGTAATCTGCTTACAGTACGTTGTCCTAGTTTACAGATAGCAAGACCTGGGTCAATATATATAATCTTATTTTGAGTAATGACTTAACAGATTGCAGTAAAAAAAAAACCAAAATCTATGGATTTGTTCCTAATTTATTTCATCCTAAAGCCTAAATTAATCTACAAGTGCAAAATGGCCTTTAATCAATCAATTTGCATTCTAACTCTTATAAAAATCTCGGCATAAAGACAACATTGTGGAGACACAGGATAAAAGAGAAATCCAAAAAATGATGAGAATGATACACAGAATTACCGAGTAATATACAAGGTTTCCCGAGGTTGGATTTTGTACACTGGAATTAAAAAATTTTGAATTTGAGTTGGTGAAGCTTAGACCTAGAATCATAACTTTGTGCGTCTTAGGAACTCGCATTCTCACAGTGAGATCCACACTGACCACTTACATGAAACAAAATTGTTATCTCATAGAAACTCTTTGATGCCTTTCTTGAAGATCCTCAATCAAAGCTTTCCTGGAGGTCTCTCCGAAATAATTAATAGATTTGTCACTGTCAATTGTTCTGGCAGCAGGCCCATTCTCCCTGGGATCTCTGCACATAAGTGGCTCTGGTTCTCCAAACAAATGACATAAGTTATGAAGCACACAACATGCCACAATAGTCTGAAGTGCGCGGTGGAGACCCACATTCAAATACATGCAGTGAAGAAAACAATTATACAACGAACAACTAAAATTTTCCAGAAGAACAAAATGAAAAAAAATAGCCAACTCGCGTCTCACCCCAAAAAATCCATTTTCATGAGTAGAATTCATTGCAACAGGTTATATTGCGGAGCAAGCTTGATGGAGCAAAGAATGCAAAAAACAATCACTAAACCCATTGCTCAACGCATTGCCAAGGGGAAGGAGCTCGCGGCCATTACCAGAACTCCGCCACCATAGCAGAGAGGAAGAAGCCGAGGGTGCATTTGCGTAGGGAGAGAGAGGCGACAGTGATGGAGTGTTAGGTTTGAAGGATGCGTAGGGTTCGAAGAGACAGGTGTAGAGTTTTTTAAGAATAAGTGGGCACGTGGGCCTCATGCGAGGACTTGCCGCCCACATTAAATTTATTTATTTATTTATTTGTATTTAGTTTTATTTATTTTTTTTTGTTTTTTTTTTATTTTGGTTAAATTATTAAGGTTTCAATTTAAATTCAATGTAATTTTTTTTTTTAAATGTTTGATTTTAAATTATATTTAAAATATTGATATAATTACGAAAATTTAAATTATTTAAATTAAATTAATTACCTTATATTAAATTAAATTAAAACTCATAATTATTTAAATTATTTAAATTTAATAATATATGCTAAGCTTACTAACAATTTTTTTTTTCACTTAATTAATGGGTTTTGAACCTGCGACCACCCACTACCTAAGCCTTAAGGAACAACCAAACACCAACGCACCATGTATGTGTCTTGAAAAAAAAAATGTATGTGTGTTGATTAAGGCAATTGAATCTTAGGATTAAGTTTAGTCTAGATTATTAGTTTTTTTTATAAACTAGCACAGCCGCAAAGTGGCTGGCGGCTGGTTAACACCGAAAGGTACATAGCGCTGGTGAACGCCGAAACATGGCTGACAATTGTGGACAATTATTTAGATGCCACGGTTTAATCCTATTTAATCATTTAAACATGGTAATTATATAACCTTACAACAATTTTTTTTAATGTGATTAGGTAAATGTTAAAAAGTAAACATGTTAACGGATGCCTTGATAAATGTAAGAAAGTTATGAACAATAAATATGACCCATTGAGTTTGGAGGACGACTAAGAATATGCCAGCATCTTCAATGCATAGCCATCAGATAAGGGTTTAAGGTTAATTAAGATTAAAAGATCATTAATTGTGCCCATTGTCAATAGGTCTATGCCTTTCGGCGTAAATTAATAAACATAAGGTCAGAAGTCACTTTAATAAAGTTGTAAGCGAAAAGTTAAAAGGACTTAGGCTAGGACAAGCGAGAAGGAGGCGACATATGCACTAGGAGAGTAAGCATAGGAAGGGGCGAGTATGGCACAAGGCTAGCGTAGCTACAGGGCAAGGGAACCAATAATTTGTTTTCATAGGGGCGAAGAAATAAATCTTAGACGCTTAATGAGTAAAATCATGAAGATGGGTAACACTTTTGCTTGTTTTATGACAAAAAAAGCTGTATTTTCACAAGTTCTTCAACTTCTGACATACAAAAGAATTTTTTTTATTTATAATTTCACTTTACAGTAAAAACAAAACTTGTGAATAATTTTGTTATCTTTCCAATGACTATTTTTCAATTTTTTTTTATCAAGATTTGATATGTCAATTTGACAATTGTTTAACAGTATGTTCCTTAAACATGAAAGGAATGATAATGAGTTATTGTTTTCCACAACATTGTATCTATTTTTAAACTTATGTTTTTAAGAAATGAAATATACTGCAACAATATACAAAGGCTCTATTTTATTATGACTATAATCTTGAATCTAACGGATGAATATTATAATTTCTAGAATTTTTTGAAGTTGACCAAGATGAAAACATTGCAAATTTTAAACACGTGTTTTTCTACACCTTGTATCTATCTTATTTTTTACTTAAAAGTAATATATAAAAATACCCTTTTGAAGAGAACAGTTTAACAATTATGAATATAAATTTTCCATAATTTTTCGTTGTGTATTTTTAGAGATATGGATTTTTCATTTCATCGAATCATAATCTCACATAAAAATATTATGCACTAATTTTTTTATAAAATTAAACAAAATTAGATAAAAACAATGAAAATGAAAACAAATTATACCCAATGAAAGTAGATTCAATTTTAAAAATGTTGGTATCAATTCTCAAACTAAATTCTGAGTATTTGTAGGATTCCACTACCTCCAAAGATGAAGTAAGATGGAGAGAATTTGCAGTTTCCTGCAAACAATCCCATTTTCAAGTTTTCGGCCGAAAACTAGTTTTTAACGGAATCTGTTAAAAATAAACGTTTCGGC
This sequence comes from Picea mariana, assembly GCA_032191745.1. Classification (NCBI taxonomy): domain Eukaryota; kingdom Viridiplantae; phylum Streptophyta; class Pinopsida; order Pinales; family Pinaceae; genus Picea; species Picea mariana. Next base: position 4,066 of record JASDQU010032440.1, on the reverse strand, counting down.
CGAAAAGTCTTTCGGCCAAAATATGCTTACCATGGGAAAATAATTCATACAAAAAACATTGTACATGAATTTCGAGGGCACTGTTAAATTTGACGTGAAAATCTTCAGCCGAAAAAATTCCTAGGAACATTTTTTCGGCCGAAAAATTGCCGCTAGAAATTTTGGAGACCCGATTGCCACAAAAGTGTTACCCAGATTCATGATTTTACCCTAATACTAAACCTAATCTAGCCAATCCCCTAATGGAGTAATGTCTGTTTACAGACAAGTAAAGAAAACTTACGCCTAACCCTATTTCTAAGTTTAAGTAGAACCAATTTAAAACATCCTTGAACTCACCCTGACAACTTTGGGGTGATGGAGGTTAAAGCATATAGGATGGTCAGGACTCGAAGGAGTCGAGGCAGGGGAGTGTCTTCGCAAGCACCGCCGACACCGCCGATTCCACCACCACCATAGCCCGAACTAGCCCTCATACTGCACTCGTTGGAAGCCATTAACGAGACTTTAAAGGCGCGACAACCGGCAGGGACTGAAGTGGAACCCCCACCGTCTGGAATGGGTAATCCAGAAGCGTCAAGGGATTCAGGGGGAGGACCTCCACCTGAAGACATCATGCGAGAATTGCAAAAGATCAAACTTCCGGAGTTTTTTGGGGGTCGCGCCAGTGAACGCGCAGAAGCATGGTTGGAAGGCATGACAAGGTGTTTTTCCTTAAGGGACTATGCATCCAACTCAAAGGCAAAGATCGCCATTTTTTAGTTAAGAGACAGCTCCTTGAACTGGTGGGGCAACCTGGAAAGACAACTGTACCTTACCCTAGACACAGTATCTTAGGAACTTTTCGAGGAGAGGTTCTGAAGGAAATATCTACTAGCATACTACGAGGAACAACAGGTAGGGGCATTTCATGCCTTAGTACAGGGA
>JASDQU010032437.1:9744-22142 GCA_032191745.1 Picea mariana | reverse complement strand
AGGAGGCGTTGCTGCACAGTGAAGTGAGACCCATTCCTCCTCACATTCAGTTGCCTCTCCATTGCTCTATTGGGGACGCAGTGGAAGCTTATGACACCGACTGCTGGTGGCGCGGCTTCATTGTCAAACTGCTTACAGGCGCAGAAGAGGAGCTTTGGGTGGTCTACTTTCCTGACACTCGCACTCTCGAGGCATATCCCGTTCAAACTTACGCCCCGCTCAGCAATGGATCCGAGGAAACTGGATCATGGTGCCTCAGGTTCTATTCTTAACATATGTCTGATGCCCATTGAACTGGGCTTTTCTGGGCTTAATAATTCATAGAAGGTTTTGTAATCTGGTGTTGATTTTGAAAACGATTTGAATATTCTATTATAGTAGGGCTTCTGTTGTAGTCTGATTGAGTCTGAGCAGTGAAAATTCAACTCTGTGCAGGAAAGAAGCCCGATCATAGAGCAAGAAATCTTGTCTTTTAGCGTGGACAATTCGATGGAAATGCCTCTGAAATCAGGCGGCGAAGGCGTTGGAAAGAAAAGGAGGCAGGCTGTTAAGTGCAAAGCAGCTTCTCTTGGCGGAAGAGCTTCGGCTAAAATGAAAAAGTTGAAGGTAACTGAGAGCACTACAGTGTCTCAGCGACAAACTGCAGAAGGCTCGGACACAAATGGGGCTTAATTCGATATTTCGGACCAGACAGACTTTAAATTCAATTTCTTGATCGATGATTAGATCACGGTGCCTTTTTATTTTCTATAGAATTTCAAAAGTGAATAGATTCTGGTTGAAATTCAGTCTTTTCTGACTTTTAGATTAAATGTTGTAAAACAGTATATAAATTTTGAAATGCTGTATGAGGTGATATTGTTCTACATATTTTGTTAACTATTGTATTAAACAAAGATGAAACCTGGTCTTTCCATCTAAAAGGGTTCTTAAAAATGGGAGTTCAAAGATTCAATCTGATATTTTATTTTGTTTTAGCCATTCCAAAAATATTTTACTGGCGTTTCCTTAAGAGTACAATACCATATGTTTTATAAACCTACACGCAATAATCCTATTAACTAATAGGAACATGTATATATATATTTTTATATGTTTTATATTTTGGTTTTTTTCCTTTTTTAAGTTTGATTTTATTTGAAATTTGGTGATGAATGGTTAGATCTGCAGATCTGAGTGATTCAGTTTGTATATTCCAAGTGTTTTATATGTTTTTCAAGAGGCTAAATCCATTTATATATGTAGAAATTCAATTTAAACAATAAAAATTACAATTTTATTCAAATTTACATAGCTAGATTCCGACCAAAAAATAAAAAAATAATACAGTTAACCAAATCCTATTTTTATTTGCAGAACAAAACGAAACAATGAAAACTGGATTGAAAACTCATACATAATGAATTGAAAACTCCAGAACTCATTTTTTTTTTTATAACAACGATGCAGAATTCGCACAAATTCTATTTATGTTTAAGAGGACACATACCCTGATAAAGGCAATTTAACAGTGACTGCGAGTCACAATCGATTAGGATGGAATTTTGTTATAATTAGAACTTTAAAAAGGGCGCGTTAGTTTGACGTGGAGTTAAGCGCGATTGTTTCTTCTCTGCAATCGTTCCAAGAGTAAGCGTGGGCACGCACCAGGTACCTTTTGCGTGTGATTCCACCAGAGCCGAGGAAAAACACTTCCAGGAGTTCGTGCCAAACGCATCACAGAGTTTCCAAATGGTATCGCAGAGGTGCTAACCATTAAGAACTCAATTTAAAACCCTGAAGATGACTGAGATAGAGAATGTTGACCAGTTCATGACGAGAGTGATGGGCATTATAAATCCGATCAATATTACTCGTGAACAGATTGAATATCAGATGATTGTTGAAAAATTTCTTAGAAGCTTATTCAAGAAATTTGAAATGGTTGTAACTACCATTTTATAATCCAAAAATTTATCAAGTTTCGCAGTAGAAGAAAGGATGGGTTCATTTCTATCACATGAAACTAGATTCCACCTAGAAGAATGGTCTATAGAACATGCTTTCAAGACTCAAACTTTTAGTTAAGGCAGAGAAAATAGAGAAAAAAGTAAAAGGGCAGAGGTAATCATAATGAAAAAGACAGGTAATCATAATGTAGAAGACACAAACACAAAAGAACACTCAAGACAGTCAAAATAGTCTAAAGACTCACATAATCAATACTATTGCAGGAAGTATGGTCACTATGAGAGTGAATGCAGAAAGAAGCATTTAAATCAGAGCAAAGTTGAGCAAATGTCTCCAACAATGAAGGAGAAACCTATAAAGTAATGTTTATTTCATGCTATACCTCTAAAGAAGGTCGCTCCGTGGACCTTTGGTTGTTGGACAGCGGTTGTGGCAACCACATGACACGAAACAAAGATTTGATTTCTAGCATGGATACTACTATCAAATCTAAAATTAGTCCAAGTTATGATATTCAAGTAAAAGCTCTAGGAAAATGTATTATGTCTATTTTAACCAAACAAGATCACAAGAAAGACATACATGATGTCTATTATGTTCCAAACCTTAAACACAATCTGATAAGTGTAGGACAATTGATGGAGCATGGATACGATGTCTTATTCAAAGGATCAACATGTTAATTCTAGATAAACCACCCAATAGGAAACTCAATACAAAACTACAAATGTCCAAGAATAAGATTTTTCCATTAAATTTAAGAAGTATCAATTTGTCCAGTCATATGCCTAAAATGTCTCAAACACGGATGAGACTCTCTTATGGCATACTAGGTTTGGTTATCTTCCTTTTAGGAGTCTTAGTCTTCTTAAAAAACACTCAATGGTCTAAGGTCTTCTTGTTTTGAATGAACGAGACAGTCCTTATGAAAGTTGTATTCTTGTAAAACATAAAAGAGACATATTTCCAACAGCCTCCCATAGAGAACACGAACATTTAGAAATGGTTCACATAGACCTCTGCAAACCAATGCAAATTCAATCCATTGGTGGTAGATTTTATTTTCTAACCTTTATTGATGATTTTAGCAGAAAAATTTGGATTTATTTTCTTAGAAATAAGTCTAACATTTTTTTAAAGTTCAAAGAATTCAAAGTTGAAGAAGAAAAACAAAAGTGGAAAATTTTTAAAGGTGCTCAGGTGTGATGGAGGAGGAGAATACAGTTCAAAGGATTTTGCATATTTTTGTATACAACAAGGCATTATAATGCAGACTACAACCAAATATACTCCATAGAAGAATGGAGTGGCTAAAAGGAAAAATCATACCATCGTGAACATGGCCAAAAGTATGCTCAGTGAAAAAGAATATGTCCAATGACTATTGGGCTGAAGTTGTTGCTTGTTCAATTTACATCCTCAATAAATCTCCAACAAAAGTGTCAAAGATAAAGTGCCTCAAGAGTGGAACAAAATTAAATGTTTCTTACTTCGTAATTTTTTGCTACATTGCTTTTGCACATATCCCTAAAGAGCTAAGAATACATTTGACAATAGGAGTGAAAAATGTATCTTTATAGGACATGGTGAGCAATAAAAAACCTACAAATTATATAATGCAGTCACCAAGAAATTTTTGGTGAGAAAGGATGTAAAATTCCTTGAGCATAAATCATGGAGTGAGAAAAAAAAATGTAACATTTGATAATCAAAATCCATTGCAGAAAATTGATGAAAAAACTGAAAATTCATAACATTAAACACATCCTCCAAGACTGCCAAGACTATAGGTACAAATACAACAAGAACACTCTAGAAATGGTTCTTCGTCTAGCAGTGGATCATCTACTTCTGTAAAAAATCAAAGAACAAGAAGCATAAGGGAAATTTATGAGCAAAACAATGACATTGAGTAGAAAGCTCATTTTTCCTTACTGTCCTATCAACCAACTTACTTTGAAGAAGCATTAAAAGAGGAAAAATGGGTACAAGCAATTAATGAGTAAATTGAAGCCATAGAAAGAAACAAGACTTGGGATCTTTTTGATTTTTCAACAGACAAATCCAACATAGGTGTTAAGTGGGTGTACAAAAGAAAACTTATTGGTAAAAAAAAGATGGAGCAGCATAAGGTAAGGCTAGTTGCCAAAGGTTTATCTCAACAACCTAGCATAAACTATGTAGAAACATTTTCTCTTGTAGTAAGTTTAAATATAGAAAGGACCATTTTATCCACTGCAAATTAAAAAAAATGGCAAGTGTTCCAATTGGATGTAAAGTCATCATTTTTAAATGACATACTGGAAGAAGAAGTATATGTGGATTAGCCACCTGGTTTTGAGGTCAAAGGACAAGAGGATAGAGTGTATAAGTTGAAGAAATCCTTGTATGGCTCGAAGCAAGCTCCAAGAGCTTGGTATAGTCAAATTGACTCTTAGCTGATCAACAATGGATTTGACATGAATGGTAATGAACCCACTCTTTATACAAAATCAAATCATGAAGGTAAAATCTTCATTGTTTGTCTTTATGTTGATGATATGATATACATAGGTGATCTTGTGTTAGAAGAATTTGAGGGTACCATGAAAAAAAAAATTGAGATCTTGGTCTCATGAAATACTTTTTGGGAATTGAAGCTGATAAATTTACCCATAGTATTTTTGTTTGTCAGCAAAAGTATGCTACAAATATTCTGAAAAGGTTTATAATGAATGAATGCAAGCCAACAAAAACTCCTATAGAATTAGGGACAAAATTGAGAAAACAAAATGAAGGCTCAACAATTGATTCAACACTATATAAGAGGTTGGTATGTAGTCTCATGTACCTTATTGCAACTAGACCTAATATTATGTATCCAACTATTTTTTTTCTAGGTTTATGGAATCCCCCAAGGATTCTCAATGGAAAGTAGGAAAAAGAATCCTAAGGTATGTTGTAGGAACAATCAACTATGGCTTATGGTACATGACTTTTTAAGATTATTCACTTGTAAGGTACACAAATAGTGATTTTGCGGGAAGCATAGATGACATGAAAAACACATTTGGTTATGCTTTTCATTTGGAAATAAATCTGATCTCATGGGAATCTAAGAAACAATCCATAGTATCAATCTCTTATGCAGAGGAAGAATATGTAGCAGCAACTTCAACATCATGACATACAATATGGATGAGAAGACTTTTAAAGGAATTGGTACATATGGAAAATGATATAACTCTTATTTTCTAGGATAGACATTGCATTGTCAAAGAATCATGTGTTTCACGAGAAAATAAAACATATTATCTCTCTCTTTCACTTCATTCGAGAGCTTGTCAATAATGGTGATATTTCTCTTCAAATATGTGGATCAATAGATCATCTAGCAAATATTTTTACTAAACCACTAGGAAAAATTGTTTTTGAATTTCAAAGATAACACTTGGGCATTGTTAGTGCTGATGAATGTAACAATTGATATTAAGGGGGAGTGTTAGAATTAATCTCCACCTATCAACCTGTCTGCCAACACATCCAACTTTCCATGCTTTCTACCTATATGTTTTCCTTTATTATGTGTTTTCAATGGTATTCATGCTTATGGACTAATTCTAACCACTTACCTATTGTATATATTTAAATCGAGCTACACAAAGGTTGTTTTTCTCACTCGAGTGACTAAAACAACCAAACACCCATGTTCAAATCATGGTGGGCTAGTTCCTCACTTATGTGGGATCTTCTTAGTTTTGTCTTGTGACCTTTTATATGTAGCTAGAATTTGCGACTTCTTGAGGTTTTTACCAATCATTGTTGTTTCACACATTAAAACCTCATTACTATAGCCTACTTGCACTTAAAACAATAATTAAAAAGTGGTTGTTTAAATGTTCTACGAATTTGTCTTTTTTAGACCCCTCAAAATAATAGGAAAGGAAATTGGTATTCTTACTTTCAAATCTAACAAGAATCATTTTGGATTGATGGAATTATAGAAATAAACATCAACATTACATAATCTAGTTCCATATATTTTAGAGAGTATTAAAGAGTGTTGAATCTATTTTTTCATTAAAAACAACAGTTCCATCACTTCAAAGTTACAATTTTACCAAAAGTATTGAAAATTGCAATTTCAACAAAGATTGCATGTTTAGATTCCACTACTGAAAGCCAAACAAACCGAACAAATTCAAATTTGTAAAACTTTGAAAATTAAAACCATTTTTTTTTTTAATTTTCAATCGATTCAAATTCTTTTCCCACTAAAATTTTGCAGTTGCCAGCTTAAGGAAACATTTTTTTTCCAAGTAAAAAATCAGGTAATTTATTAATGATAAAAAAATTACATGAGTGAAATACCATAAGTGGTATTTCAAGAAACCTTGTAGGTTCAAAATTGTAGGGACCTAGATGCTACATATAAGGAAAACTTGATGATTGTGAAAACCAACTAGAGTGGAACCAAAACTAAAAGTTTACAATACTAAATTAAAACTCGGGGCATCAAATTACCCCTGAAGCAACCCTTTAAAAATGTGTCCAAGTTTCGAGATGTAGCAATATCTCTGAGCATTTATACAAAAAAATAGAGAAAGAAAGAGTTTTGACCTTAAAGCATTGATAAGAATAATTTTGAAACCATGTTTGTAATAAAAACTTTTGATAACTCATCAGTAAAACAAAGAGAACATTAAATCCAATATTCATGAAAGTAAGAAGTAATTTGTGTTTGGAGGGATTCTTTGGCTTCCCAGTTTCCTTGTTGCAGCTCGAGCCTGTCTTTGGAGAGCTACCGGATTTCATGTTTTTTTACCTAAGAAAATGAGCAAAGGTTATGTGACTAAATGATGATTGGAGATTCTTGATATCATAGAACAATGGATGGAGCAAGAAGTTCCTTAGAATAAATTCTTCTTTTAACCATTTTATCACTAGGAGAGCATCCCCAAGGACTTGGATTTGTGTGATTTATTTTTCCATAGCTAGGGTTAAGACCAACTTGAGAGTGGTGAGTTCGTTGTGATTATTTGTGGATCAACTGGTTCTGAATTTGAAGCTAAGGAAATGGTTGTGAGAGAGATAAATAATACTCTCTGCAACACCTTTAGGAGGGCCTCCATAAGAGGCTCCATCAAAGAAATCCCAATGGATTTAGGAGTTCATATTTATCTTAGAACTCTAAGTACATTGAGGGGAAAAGGAGAATTGAGGGAAGGAACTTAAAATTACGAGTCTTTGGTAGGCGCAAAAAATGGCAAGGTGCCTTTTCTCTCGAATTGTTTTATGTTTCTTGCTAGCCAAACTCCTTAGGCCAGGGTCAGGGGAAATTCCTTGAATACTTTGGTGTTCTTTTATTGTACCAAATTTTTAATACTACTTCAATTGTGTCCCCTTTTCATTTGATTTTTAGGCCGGTAATACTTTCAATTTCCTTCCATACATTCCATGTGAAGGGACATAATAGTATCATATGAGAATTTTTTTCACATAAGCAACATATTCCAAGGCCCTAGAAACTTCATTTTTGTAGCATATCCCAAGTTAAAGATTTTTATTTAAAAGTATCCACATAACGATTTTGGCTTTAGCAGGGAATTCTTATTTTCATAAATATTTCTAGCACTAGAACAAAGGTTGGTCAAATCCTTCCATGGGTATAGTCTTATACCCAATTTTGGGCATGTATCCTCCTGAGGGATTTGTAGACCATATTAATTCATCCTCCTCTTCATTGATAAAGATGTCACATTTCATTAGGATGTCTATGTAGGAGTTCCAAGTCTCAGCATAAACTCCACTAAGTTCCAAATCTCTCTAGGAGAGCCATCGTGGGTTCATGGAGTTTAAAGTTTGGCTTGTTACAATATACCGAAGGGTAAAATACCCTTTCGATATAAGATCGTAGATGAGAGGTACATGTAGTCTTTGATTGTTTTCAGTTACAGTCCATGGGTCAAGCTTGACTAGGACCTTTTCCCCCTTTCTGACCTTCCAAATTAGCCATTTTCCAATTATTGGGAAAGCATGTATTGTGGCTTTCCATATAATAGAGGATATGGAGTTGAGGTTCTGGATCAAGTATTCAATAGATATGGGGTTGATATAGTTATCTTTTATAGTTTGTGCCCAAAAGCCTTGGCCACAAATGAGCCTCATATTCTTGGTTGCTAAGACTTTGGAAAAATGAAAGAGATTTTTTAGTCCACATCCCCTTCTTCTCCCTATTATAAATCATAACATAGCTAATGGATTTTATCAACCAGTTTGAAAGAAACATACTCTAATTTACTTTAAAAATAAAAATATAGATACTTTCATAACAATTAATATAAATAATTATATTAATTGACTTAAATGATTGATAACTTAGTTTCTCTTGTTTCTTAGCTTGTAAGAGATAAGAAAATAACTTTTTTTTTAAGATTACCTATGACAACAATCATTTAGATTGATGAAATCACAATATTCAATGTTAATATTCTACACCCTAATTGCAATAGGGACATGAGAGAGTTGAATTCAAGTTTACAGTAAAAAAATAATAATTTGATCAATTCTAATTTTTTTTTTTTTTTTTAAATTACCTAACTACATGATAAAACAAAAAAAAATAAAAAAATCTTTAACTATATACTCTTTCAACATATGATATTCTTTAAACGTATGATATTGACCAATTACATATATTTAAAATTATTAAAATATATCATCCATGTTATGAAAAAAAATAATATTTATATAAATTGTAATTTGAAAAATAAAAGAATAATTTCAACTTTTATATTATTTATTAAAATAATATAAATTTGTTATATAATAAAATTAAAAATATATATAATTTTTATGTTTATTTTTTTTAAATATTAAAAAATATTAATTGAAGTTTATTTTAACAAAATAAAAAGCTTACTTCCTATGCTAAGAAAATTAGAAAAGCCCCACAAAAAGATGTCGACAAAACTATAGACATCATGGGCTAAGATTTCGGTGGGAAAACTTTCCTGCAAACTATTGATTTAGAATTTTTGACAATGTAATATAATACAGTAGCATAGCCACATAATTGTACGGAGTCTGTATTGTCCCTTTCCAAATAGGATCTCCAGAGAGGAGGCTTAATGGTCTAAACTACCCCGTTAGACTATAGCTAGGGCCAAAGAGGGGTAAACAAGGTTACTAGAGGTCACTCCAGTCACGGGTGTTATATTTGGAAAGTGGCATTGACCTAGAAAGGGTTAAAAGCGCTTTTAAGTCATTATGAGATAAAAATAGAATTCAACAGTGAATTAGGGTTTCAACAATGATTTAGGGTTTGGAAGTCAACAATGAATTAGGGTTTCAACATGATATAGGGTTTTGGAAAGCTATAAAGGAAGGGTCAACAACCTAATTCATCATTATGTAGATTATGACTTGTCATTGAGGAGAAGAGGCGCATCTCAGGAGAGATAGTTCAATGTATTCCAGGAGGAAGACACCGGTTGGCTGATTTCGGTGTTGAAAGACACACCCTAGTCACTGGGAAGATCATCCAGGTTTTCCATCATTCTTCATTGATTCCGCAGTGCTCCCATATTCCGGGTATTATCTTTTAGTTGCTTATTTGTATAGGACATAGGCCACCCACTCATGGCGACGACATTGCAGAGTATAGGACGGAGTACGCAGCATTGGGTCGTGAATTCCATCAGGACATGACCTTAGTCAAGTACTGTGGACTTAGACTCAGGAACCACCCTAGAAAGCCACAGAGGGGAGGACCACAATAGCAGCAGGGGAATAACCTCAATTTTATCTGAAAAGTTGGGAAACTCACCATCCCTTCTTTCAACAGATTGTCCAAATACACTGCCAGAGCTTGGGTACATAAGCTAGAGACATATTACAAGCTCAACCAAATGACTGAGACAGAGGCCATCAATTTCACGACCTTACACTTGGAGGGTGAGGCACATGAGTGGTGGTTTCATAGACTGGTGACATTGGGTCACAGTCGCATCACCTCCTATAGGGATTTTATAGATAGGCTCATGGACAGGATTGATAGGAAGGATCCCGAGATACACTTCAAAGATCTAGCCCAGTTGAGACAAACTGGCATAGTAGAGGCATCCATCACAGAGTTTCAGCTGGTAGCCATGGCAGTGAAAGATATATCAAATCCCAGGATAATCATGCTATTCATAAAAGGACTCACACAGCCTTTGAGAGGATGGGTGAAGGCATACAGGCCTCCCACTTTGCAAGATTCCATCCTTCACACTCGAGATCTGGCACACTCAGTGCCAAAGACTAAAAATTTCTCCAAACCATTTGTGCCCTAGAGGGATCAAGACAGAAAGCCATTCCAGAGAGAATTGAAGGGCAAGGAGAAGTTGGATGATGAGAATAGGCGAGATATTATGAGGAAGAATCTTTGCTTCAGCTGTAAAGATCCTTGGGTCCCAGGCCACAGGTGCATGGACAAGGGAGAGATTCATTATATTGAGGTAGCAACAGGCAATGTGGATAGTGAGGAATAGGAGCAGGACAATGGATCCACTAGTTCAGAGGAGGAGTCAGCACCAGCAGAGGAGTAGCCTCCTCGTAGACCACTGACACTAGTAGGAGCCCATCCTCCAAGTAGTCCCACAACCGCCAGAACAGGCTAACAAGAGGAAACCATCAAAGGGAGGTGTCATAGAGACCCTTTCTAGTGTTCCTAGGTATGATACCCTCTGTATCAGAGGGATTATTCAGGGGCAATGGGCAATCACCCTGATAGATGGTGGGGCCACCCACAATTTTATCGACGCTTCACTAGTATCGAGACGAGCATTTAAGATAGAGGAGTTTGAGGGGTTTGATGTTGCAGTAGCAGATGGCCACATAGTGGAGTGTCTAGACAGAGTTCCAAACTTAGAGATGAAGTTAGGCAACTACACAGTGAGAGACAAATTTTATGTGGTTGACCTATTGGACACAAATGTGGTGTTAGGAGTTCAGTGGATGATTACCTTGGGAAAAATCACTACCAACTACCAAACCTTGGAAATTGGATTCAGAGATCAGGATGGGAAGAAGGTTTTTCTAAGAGGTATGTCGATAGGAGCACCCAGGATAGTTTCAACCAAGAGGATGGAGAGGATATTTAGACATGGGGAGGTAGCATATGCCGTAGAATTCTTGATCACTACTCAGAAGGATTCATAAGGTCGACAACAATACCATACAAAGATCAAGAATTTATTGGGACAACATCAGTAGGTCTTTGAGGCAATTCCACTAGGGACACCACCTGACAGGGGGTTTGAGCACACCATTGAGTTGGAGGAGGGGGCCAAACCTATGATCACCCCCCTTTATCGTCATCCTAGGAGGTTCAAGGATGAGATAAAGAAGGAAATCAAGGAATTGTTGGCGATGGGAAACATCATACCAAGCAACAACCCATTTGCTTCTTCAGTTTTCTTAGTTCTGAAGAAGGATGGCACCATGAATATGTGCATTGATTACCGAGCCTTGAACAAGAAAACCATCAAGAAGCGATACCCTATCCCACGCATTGATGAGTTGATGGATGAACTGCATGGGGAAGTTTTCTTCTCAAAAATTGATCTACGCTTTGGATATCATTAGATCAGCATCCGAGAGCAGGACATAGAGAAGACAACATTTCGATGTCATTTTGGACACTTCGAGTTCCTGGTTATGCCATTTGGGCTAACCAATGCACCCGCTACATTCCAGTATTGCATGAACCATATATTCAGGGATCAGTTAAGGAAATCAATCTTGGTTTTCTTCGACGACATCTTGATCTATAGTCGGTCATGGCAAGATCATATGAGGCACCTGGATGAGGTATTGAGCATCATGGAGGCATAGTCATTATATGCCAAAGAGTCCAAGTGTGAGTTTGGTATGACAGAGCTGCTTTACTTAGGCCACATCATCAGTGCACAGGGGGTACAAGTGCACCAAGAGAAGATCAAGGCCATTCTGGATTGGCTGACGCCCAAGAAAGTGATAGAATTGAGGAGCTTCTTCGAGCTGTGCAGCTATTACAGGCGGTTCATTCAGGGTTTTTCTCAGCTTGGAGCACCGCTGACAGATCTTACCAAGCATGGGGCCTTCATATGGATCGAGAAATCATAGGAAGCCTTTGATCACATGAAGGAATTCATGGGCACTTGTCTAGTGTTGGCACTACCAGACTTCACCTTGTCATTTGTACTAGAGTGTGATGCATCTGGCGAAGGGATCGATGCAGTTTTGATGCAGGGAGGACACCCCATTGTACTCGAGAGTCGGAAGCTTAGTCAACCTGAGAGGTTGTACTCCATTTATGACAAGGAAATGTTGGCAATCATGCATGCCTTGACCAAGTTCAGACAATATTTGGTGGGCAACAAATTCGTGGTCAAGACCGATCACAACAGTTTGAAGTATTTCCTTGAGCAGAAGGACCTCAGTGA
>JASDQU010032436.1:0-22176 GCA_032191745.1 Picea mariana | reverse complement strand
GTTCACACCATACAGAGCAAAGTCATGGAAGTGACTCAGAGACTCCATCCAGTTCAGGATGTAGCTTGTCAACTGTTTGAGTAGATTGAAGGACGAGGAGCATATTTGGAACAAGTAGTCACTTCAGTCGAACATCACTTAGAGGGACATGTCAACGAAGTAGTTATCCAATATTTCACCGAGTAGAAGGTCATGGCGCAGCAGTAGGTTGAAGCAGCTCGAGCCAGGTTCAAGACTTTTGAGGCAGAGCTACCCAGATCAGAGTGACTCGGGATGAGTCACAGGTGAGTTTTTGGGGCATGTTGGCCCTTGACCAAGTTTTGAGGATCCTTGGTCAGGTTTGACCTATTTTGGGACTTCGACAAGCTGTCGAAGGCAGAGCGCAAATCGAAATGGGGATCGCGGGATCTCGACCCTGTTTTAGGGATTTTGGGGTTATGGGCTTATGTAATGGGTATGGGGATGTCGGCCCATGGGTTTACCCATGTTTAGGCCCATTTTGTAATGTATAAATAGAAATCTATGCGATGTAAGTAACGGCGCAAGGGTTTGATGCTAAGTGCTAAGTGTAAGTGATAGTTGTACATGCTTTGTGCATAATGTATGAGACTTGCAAGGCTAAGTGCAAGTGATTGTAAGAGACTATGTAAAGGCTTAGTGATGTACCCTACCTCAGGGAAGGAGGATCTGGTGAGGTGCGCACAGATCTCATGTTTACTGCGGAGCAGGATTCTGATGCTATGTGCCTGTAAGAAGCTTGACCAAAGATAATAAAGAAGAGAATAGTTGGTGGACGTACCCTAGGCTAGGGGTAAACCACGTATATCATGTGTTGTGTTTGCTTTGTGAAATGTGAATGTTTTATTGTTTATATGTTTATTGCTTAGTGTAACGATGTATGCTTAGATGAATATGATAGCTTAGTGCCTAATAATGTGAATAATATGCTAGATCTAATCTATGTTGATATGCTTAGTGCTTGAATATATTAGATATGGATGAATAGTGCACTATGTTAACGCTCTGTAATTTTCCCAAGGCTGCGGAGGCAGTCACAGAGGCAACATCAAACCACTTGGAGTCCTGGATCTAGCTATCCAAGAGTCAGAGAGGGCTCTCTCTGTATGATTTAACTTGGTTTGGAATAGAGTATTAGGATAGTTATGATAGATTTGGTTTTGGTTTTTAAATGCTTGGTTGGAACAACACGGGAAAACCACTAGGCAATGGAGTCAAAGAGGCCGAGGTGATCAATTTGCAGAAGTATCAATCTCAAATGAAACAAGGCAAGGTAGACATACTACTGGATTCAGTAAATTTAAATGAAGTGAGATAAAAGAAAAAGATAGAAGATCAATTAAGCAATAGAGAAATGAAGAATTCTACCACTGAATATCAGAAGAAAACATTAATAGTATCTGCAGCCAGAAACAGAGTGTATCTTTCAACAAATTCTTCTCATAAACTTCTGCAAGATAATAAGGAAAGGAAAAACATATGAAAATAGAGAGACAATTTACAAGAGAAACACTTCACCAATAGCCATGGCACATGAATCCTGAAAACAATATGTTCTTGTACCCCTACAGATTTAAAAAGGAGGCTCTATGATCTCATTACAATATTTGGGAAAGTATCCCTTCAATAGGTTCCAACCCCCTATATATTACAAAGGCATCTTATTTTATAATGAAACAATACCTCTACTCATTGATTTGCTAGAAAATAAACTCTAACAAAATCAAAACAAATAAATGCAGAATCAGTCGAATGCTTGAGGTTGTTGGAGCAAAATCTCCTTGGGATAGGAATGCTCCTCATAGTTGTTATCTTCCATCGATCCTCTGTTGATATCGAGCCCAGGAATCTGCCCTCTATCACTTTTGATAAACACATTAGGCTACCAACTATACTTTGTTCCTATCCTTGAGCTGCTCAAAATAAGAAAAAGGTTCCAGCAGTGCCAAGATTGCCAACTCTATTTAAAGATGCCTCAAAATCCAGAGAAACTTGCCACCTATTTTTCGATTGCCTGTTGATTTTGTGCTTTCAATCCTCGAGTCCATATCGATGATATGAGATCTTCCACCTCACCATGAATATGCTCTGCCATTTGTACCATTGAATTGGATGCCCTGAAAATATGAAAGATAATGTTGATTATGATCTTTTTTGAGTACTGGACCTCTTGGCATATTAGATTTCTAATATGATAGCCTGGAAATCTGGGATCGATGAGATTGAGTTTCTGACTGTTAATTGTTTGCCTTGAAGTTTGGGATATTTACCTTCATATCTGGGATTAACCCTTTAACTTCCACATGTTCTTCATTGTTTTCTTTGACATGGAGAATTCTATTATGAAAATCAAGAGTCTTCTATTGGTAGATGAAAGGAATTCCATCCCAGCATCCATCATCCTATGAATCCCATTACTAAAGTGTTGGGATCATTGAGGCTAAATCCATATGTTTAAAGGGAAGTTTCATACATCAATAAGAGTAAATCTTTGATAGAATTATCATTCTTATATCCTTCCGCCTTCTTTCTAAGCTCCTCCATGATATAATTCTTAAGATAAATTTCCATGAATTTTTGTTTGATTTTCTACTATCTCTCAAGTCCTGGGCCTTCATGATATTTGTCATGTTAGCAGTCCATCAATTTTCTCCAATAATTAAACAGAAAGGAGAATCTAAAGCATAATCAGAAATAGAAAATTTATATACCTTGTCACCAGGAATTTCCTTTGAACTTGATTCTTGATCTATTACCTGGAAATGCTTAATGTTGTCCTTCAGATTCTCATTAGTAATGACCAAATCGTCCATATAACTTGGACTTAGTGCTTAGACGCTCTGTGCATTTGATGTGTAGAGAAAAACCTCTTGGTCCCTTGTATTGAATAGGATCCTCCTTTTCGTGACTTGGCTAGAACGATCTTCAAAGATGCATGTACCCTCTGCATTCTGGTAATCACTTATTTGAAAAACTTCATGAACAGACCGAGACTTGACACTGTAATTTTAGTTGATGCAAACTTGAAGTGGCACATAATTGGGCTGCGAGATGGGATTGAACACAATTACTACAAGCATATATCCCTACGATGGTTCTGCTAAACCAACTTTCAGTATCAAAATTCATGGTAACTGGTATCACGCCAGTAGTAGAAATAGCCCCATGTGAAAGGCGAAATCCCTAAATGCCAAAAAAATGAAACTGTATTTCTCACACCTCTGTTTGGGATTCAGACATAGAACAATTTCTTTGATTAAGACCCCAAATCCAATATTTCATCAAGAAGATATGTTTGCACCATATCCTCATAACCAGACCACTTGCAATTACCTGCAAATACTTGCCAATCTTTCCAGCATCCAATTCTCACAATCGTTATTGTTAGCACTTGACATTTTGAATTCACACTTAATCCACGACGAGCTCTGTGCTTGATACATAAATCAGACTGTATAGCACACCTGTTGTTGAGGTTGGAATGAAGACTATATTTGATGTATATGATTAAGCGTTGTCGATACATGGATTATATATGTATGGCATACCATCAAATGCATACCCTGCCGACACGATGCTTTGATGTTTGGTCGATAGGATTTGTAAAGGTGGGCTCTGAATTTCAACACATGAAATCTTGGCTTTGATCATTCCTCTGACGCCTATGAATTTCATGGTGAGCGTCCATCCCCCCACACCTGTAGATATTGGCAACTCACATCTTGTTTATTCTCAACACCTGCATGTTTCCTTAGGCACCTGGCGTTAGGGTTTTAAATCTGCATTTTTATATACTCAATGGGATATATCCCACATCGGTCGACCAAAAGAATTGTTTGATTTTTATATATGTGAATGTTCGCATGGGTTGTCAATGAAGTGAGCCCAAGGCTACCCTCTTGTGTTTGGCGCTGGTGCTTGTATTATATTGCATGCTACATAGCTCGAGGTCTCAGAGCTAGGCCTAGGGGCTATCAAATTTTTGATGAAAATTTCAATGAGATTGTTTTTTAAAATCTCTACAAAGGCTGAGAAGGTCAAATTTGGTTTAAAAGGCCAAATTTGGCGAATAAATCCAAAGTTTAGGTTAATAAAACCCACATAAAATTTGCAATATATAATTTTTTCCATTCAAACCAATTCATAATTTCTTGCTAAAAATGCACAAGAATTTTAACTTGCTTTGAAGCTCCTGTGCAAGTACTCATCTTATGCTTGGTCAGTGCCGTGCGCTTTCTATTGCCTTTACATCTTCACTATACGTCATGAGAAATAGTGTTATGAGCAATCCACTTTATGCCTTAAATAGATAGATATCAGTCAAAGTATTGATTTCCCTATTATAGGGTCCTAACATAGACTCCACCTGGGGATGGCAGCTCCTTGGAAGGTGCCAAGAATCCATAGAACTCTGAATTTCACAGACCAGCTGATCATTGGGATATCCCCAAACTGTAAACTGAAAATAAAACTATGAAGAGATGAAAAAGAAAAAAGTGCTCATCCTGTTGAGCTTATTGGCACACTCCTACCTACCCTACTTTGCTAACAGTTATTGCTCAATCAGGTAATGAAAAAGTGCCAATGAAGCCAACCCAGCAGTTGATCCCATGATTGGGCTTCCTCATCATGCTTGATGAAAATAAAAATTGAAATATGTAATGGCAACTAGTGATGGCTCGGGTCCTTGCAGAAAAAACACGATTGAACAGTTATACTGAAGAGGAGCTCCATATAATTTGCAACTGGGTCAATAAAGATATGATCTATTTGTTTATTCTCCAGGTATTCATTTAGCATTTTAACATGGATAAGTTTTCCATTCATATCCTCAATATTAGACCATGATTGCAACTGTTCAATTTCAGACTTATGCTTGCAAACAAAATATTCATCAATCAGAAAATCGAAAGACAATACAATATCTTTTGGTTTTGGAGACGTAAGATTCTCATAAAACTATTTTGGATGTTGGAAACTGTAGTACTAAATCTGAGTATTAAAGAGCTCAATATCCTTTTCAAGTATTTCAGAAAATAGCTCGAGAACACAAATTTTAATTTCATGAGAAAATTTTCTAGATTTCCAACAATGAAACACGGCTGTTAACGAAACTTCATCAATTTGAAAATTTGCCAACTCATCCCCGAATTCTTTTATAGCTTCACAAGATATAGGATTTTCCACATACCCTGTCATCTTGAATCATCATTAATGTTCTAAAATCTGGATCCATTAGCAGTGAAGTCACTCGTGAACTTTGAAGCTCAGGATCTTGAACAATGGAGTCACCAAGTGAATGGTACATCCTTCCTGTGTTTGGCTTATGTTCACCGTCAGAAGTCAAATCTGAACTTGAAGTGCACTTCTGGAGAATGTTCCCCAGTGGAGTCACCACTATGCTAATGCTCTGTAATTTGCCCAGGGATATGGAGGCAGTCACAGAAGCAACATCAAACCACTTGGAGTCCTGGATCTAGCTATCCAAGACTCAGAGAGGGCTCTCTCTGTATGATTTAACTTGGTTTGGAATAGCGTATTAGGCTAGTTATGATATATTTGGTTTTGGTTTTTAAATGCTTGGTTGGAACAACGCGGGAAAACCACTGGGCAATGGAATCAAAGAGGCCGAGGTGATCAATTTGCAGAAGTATCAATCTCAAATGAAACAGGGCAAGGTAGACATACTACTAGATTCGGTAAATTTAAATGAAGCGAGATAGAAGAAAAATATAGAAGATAAATTAAGCAACAGAGCAATGAAGAATTCTGCCATTGAATATCAGAAGAAAACATTAATATTATTCCCAGCCAGAAACAAAGTGTATCTTTCAACAAATTCTGCTCATAAACTTCTGCAAGATAATAAGGAAAGGAAAAACATATGAAAATAGAGAGACAATTTACAACAGAAACACTTCACCAATAGCCATGGCACATGAATCCTGAAAACAATATGTTATTGTACCCTAGTAGATTTAAAAAGGAGGCTCTATGAGCTCATTACACTATTTGGGAAAGTATCCCTTCAATAGGTTCCAACCCCTTTTCTATTACAAAGGCAT
This sequence comes from Picea mariana, assembly GCA_032191745.1. Lineage (NCBI taxonomy): Eukaryota > Viridiplantae > Streptophyta > Pinopsida > Pinales > Pinaceae > Picea > Picea mariana. The sequence continues at coordinate 16,093 of JASDQU010032436.1, read as the reverse complement.
TGTCTTTTATAATGAAACAATACCTCTACTCATTGATTTGTTGGCAAATAAACTCTAACAAAATCAAAACAAATAAATGCAAAATCAGTCGAATGCTTGAGGTTGTTGGAGTAAAATCTCCTTGGGATAGGAATGCTCCTCATAGATGTTATCTTCCATCGATCCTTTGTTGATATCGAGCCCAGGAATCTACCCTCTATCACTTTTGATAAATGCATTAGGCTTCCAACTATACTCTGTTCCTATCCTTGAGCTGCTCAAAATAAGGAAAAGTTGCCAGCAGTGCCAAGATTGCCAGCTCTATTTAAAGATGCCTCAAAATCTGGAGAAACTTGCCACCTATTTTTTGATTACCTGTTGATTTTGTGCTCTCAATCCTCAAGTTCATATCGATGATATGAGATCTGCCACCCCACCCTAAACATGCTCTGCCATTTGTACCATTGAATTGGATGCCCTGAAAATATGAAAGATAATGTTGATTATGATCTTCTTTGAGTACTGGACCTCTTGTCATATTAGATTTCTAATATGCTAGCCTGGAAATCTGGGATCGATGAGATCAAGTTTCTAACTGTTAATTGTCTGCCTTGAAGTCTGGGATATTTACCTTCATATCTGGGATTGACCCTTTAACTTCCACATGTTCTTCATTGTTTTCTTTGACATGGAGAATTCTATTATGAAAATCAAGAGTCTTCTATTGGTAGATGAAAGGAATTCCATCCCAGCATCCATCATCCTATGAATCCCGTTACTAAAGTGTTGGGATCATCGAGGCTAAATCCAGATGTTTAAAGGGAAGTTTCATACATCAATAAGAGTAAATCTTTGACAGAATTATCATTCTTGTATGCTTCTACCTTCTTTCTAAGCTCCTCCATGATATAATTCTTAGGATAAATTTCCATGACTTTTTGTTTGATGTGCTATTGTCTCTCAAGGCCTGGGCCTTCATGATCTTTGTCATGTTAGCAGTCCATCGATTTTCTCCAATAATTAAATAGAAAGGAGAATCTAAAAAATAATTAGAAATAACAACTTTCTATACCTTGTCACCAGGAATTTCCTTTGAACTTGATTCCTGATCTATTACCTGGAAATGCTTAATGTTGTCCTTCATATGCTCACTAGTAATGACCAAATCCTCCATATAACTTGGACTTAGCGCTTAGATGCTCTGTGCATTTGATGTGTAGAGAAAAACCTCTTGGTCCCTTGTATTGAATAGGATCCTCCTTTTTGTAACTTGGCTAGCACGATCTTCAAAGTTGTATGTACCTTTTTCATTCTGGTAATCACTCATTTGAAAAACTTCATGAACAGACCGAGACTTGACACTGTAATTTTAGTTGATGCAAACCTGAAGTGGCACATAATTGGGCTGTGAGATGGGATTGAACACAATTACTACAAGCATATATCCCTACGATTGTTCGGCTAAACCAACTTTCAGTATCAAAATTCATGGTAACTGGTATTAGGCCAGTAGTAGAAATACCCCATGTGAAAGGCAAAATCCCTAAATGCCAAAAAAATGAAATTGTATTTCTCACACCTCCATTTGGGATTCAAACATGGAACAATTTCTTTGATTAAGACCCCGAATCCAATATTTCATCAAGAAGATATGTTTTCACCATATCCTCAGAACCAGACCACTTGCAATTACCTGCAAATACTTGCCATTCTTTCCAGCATCCAATTCTCACAATCGTTATTGTTAGCACTTGACATTTTGAATTCACACTTAATCCACGACGAGCTCTGTGCTTGATACATAAATCAAACTGGATAACACACCTGTCGCTGAGGTTGGAATGAAGACTATATTTGATGTATATGATTAAGCATTGTCGATACCTAGATTTTATATGTATGGCATACCATCAACTGCATACCCTGTCGACACGATGCTTTGATGTTTGGTCAATAGGATTTGTAAAGGTGGGCTCTGAATTTCGACACCTGAAAGCTTGGCTTTGATCATTCCTCTGACACTTGTGAATTTCATGGCGGGCGTCCATCCCCCTTCACCTATAGATATTGGCAACTCACATCTTGTTTCTTCTCAACACCTGCATGTTTCCTTAGGCACTGGCATTAGGGTTTTAAATATGCATTTTTATATACTCAATGGGATATATCCCGCATCAGTTGACCAAAAGAATAGTTTGATTTTTATATATGTGAACATTCACATGGGTTGTCAATGAAGTGAGCCCAAGGCTACCCTCTTGTGTTTGGCATTGGTGCTTGTATGATATTTCATGCTACATAACTCGAGGTCTCGAAGCTAGGCCTACGGGCTATCAAATTTTTGATGAAAATTTCAATGGGATTTTTTTTTTAAATCTCTACAAAGGCTGAGAAGGTCAAATTTGGTTTAAAAGGCCAAATTTGGCTTATAAAGCCAAAGTTTAGGTTAATAAAATCCACATAAAATTTGCAATATACAATTTTTTCCATTCAAACCAATTCATAATTTCTTGCTCAAAATGCACAAGAATTTTAACTTGCTTTGAAGCTCGTGTGCAGGTACTCATCTTATGCTTAGTCAGTGTCGTGCGCTTTCTATTGCCTTTACATATTCACTATACATCATGAGAAATAGTGTTATGATAAATCTTCTTTATGCCTTAAATAGATAGATATCAGTCAGAGTATTGATTTCCCTATTATAGGGTCCTAACACACTGGTCTGTAATTAGGGTTTATTTGTGTTGTAAACAAAGGTTAAATACTAATGAACTATAATTGCTAAGTTCTCTATTGAGGTATTACAATCATAGATCTATGTCCCAAATAAGGTTGCAAACACTGGAGTTCTGCAACCACCCCTGCCTCTACCTCATGTGAGACTTCATCTGCTTCGCAGGTGTTGTCGAAAGGGTCGGTAGTTAGGGTTTTGTTGGTGCATTGTTGAAGCGTTGAAACCAGGATCTGCCCCTTTTGTGCCAACAAATGGTTATGTTGTTGGGACCGAAACTGTGATTGTTGGGAACTGAAGAAAAGAAATAAATCTTTGTGTGTAGATTTGTTTCTTTAGTGTGTAGTATTCTATTTTGTGAAGCTCTGTGCTAAGAAAGGAAGTGGATATGAAGAAAAGAGGTAAGATCTAAAAGATTTGTGCTCTCAAAAAGGTAAGAGTAGTGAAAATTTTTAGATCTGAAAGCTTTTTGCTCAGTCGAAGGTTGGATAAGTGAAAAAAATTGTTTCAAAAGTATGGACCTATGTGTGCTTGATAAATTTTGTCCTAGTCTGAAAACTAGGGCATGGTTAGAAGAACGAAGGTTTAATATGAATAGATCTAATAGAAATAATGAAAGATATGGTATTCCTATGCATAGAAAGAATGTTTGTACTAACAAATGGATGCAGGATCCTAGAAAGAATTTTTTGCAGGTTAGCTACTATGATCCTAGTGCACAATACAGGAGAGGCTAGGAATCATTTAAAAGAAAGAGAGGACTAACCCTTTGTTACATTTGTAGAAGGTCGGGTTATCTTGCTAAGGATTTCCCTGATAGAAGACCTAGTTGTCTTTGGTGTAAAGCTATGGACCATGATGTTCCGGATTTCTCTAGAATGATTGATAAGGTTGAAAGAATGAATATGAGACAAAAAAACCCTAAGAAAAGCCAAGAAACTGAGACCATGGCAGAACCCTAGAAAGAATCAAAGACTATATTGTTAGAAATGAAAGAAACTCTGAATGACCAAAGAAATATCAACTTATCAGAGATCTTCAAAGAAAAAGAGTGCATAGAAACAAGAATAGGAGACTTCAACATTGACTGTGTTCTAGATGAGAAAATATAGGTAAATATTATGACAAAAAGAACTTGGGAAATTTTAGGAAAGCCTCCTATGACTCCTTCATTGGGAGGAATAAGATTATTTAGAGGAAATTTGATAACTCTATGTGGAAGACTCACCCAGACATCTATGAGTGTTCATGGAACTTCGACAGAGGAAGAATTTGAGGTTGTTAAATTTATTGAGAACAGTGCCCCATTTTCTATGTTACTAGGAAAAACCTGGATTGAGAAGTATCAAATCCAAAGAAAACAAGAAGAGGAAGCTCTAGAACAGAAAAAACAAGAACCAAGAGACTTCATGGCTAAGAGAACAGCACACTTACTGGAAGAACAAGAAAACCAGTCGAAGCTTCTGAGGACCAGAAATCTGGATGTTGAAGCTCAAAGAACACATAAATTCTTGAAGAACCCGTCCACACAAGAAAGTAGAGCACCTACCCCAGACAAAAAAGAAGTATTACATTTGAACCCTAAAAAAGACCATCAATAGTGCAAAGTTACTATGCCAAGAGGAGATGAGAATCAGAATGGGAAGAGGAACCCAGTAACACATATCACATGGAAGAAGGCTAGAAATCTCAACAAGAAGAAGGCAAAGTTGGAAAAATTACACGAAGGTCCAGAGAAGACTTCGTAGAAGGAAGGTCTCCAGAATTTGAACTTCGCAAGAATATCAGAGAAAATCAGAATGGAACTTCACCATGGAAGAGTGATATGACCATTGGAGGCATTATGACCATTAGAACAATGCTCTCGAACGGTTAGAACAACAGCTATGACTAGAAAGATCACCATCGAACCATTGGGACCGCGCCATAACGGACAGAATTGCATTGATGAAGGCTTCTCAACCATTGGAGAGATGCCATTTGATCGTAGGAAAGCTAGTGAGAAAGAACAAACATACACAGGTCACAGGGTTCATTGTCAACCTCACTGGAAAATGTATGGAAGGACCCCATATGAACTGGGCAAAGTACTTATTCAACCAATTAGAATTGGATTGCCGTGAAGCTCAGGATCAAGGCTATGAGTTCTATTTTAGTTGGTTGTTGATCCTCATCATGTTTACTACTTGGGAGATGTCGCAAGGTGTGACCTTCTCGGACATCGAGCCATTCAAGTTGATCGTTGTGAATTTCACCACGCTCTGGTACTCAAGCGATATGGGGAAACAATGGCAGTCCAATGCACTATTCCATACATACTATCTCCAATTGAAGAGGGCTATTGAAGTTGTCCCTCGTATGAATCTGAACACTCTACACCGGTTCAATCCACTTATGAAGTTTCACACAGATCGACACATAATTTACATCACTGCGTGTGCAGACAAGAGTAAAGAAGAGCTTCAGTCATACTATAAGCTCACAGAGGAAGACCTAGAAGAGATAACCAAGGACTGGCCTGCAGAGCTCCTCATCCCTGCTGACCCCGCAGAACTATCAGACCCTGAACAAATCAGAAGCTCGGAGGCCACTCACAAAGCATATGATACACCTGGAACTAGCAGAAGGAAGAAGACAGAAGAAATCCAGTAGGTGAGCAGTGCATTAGAAGAAACTTCTTCAGACTCACCTGGAGGAGGAGGTGATGACAAAGTAGATAAAGAAGAGATCAATGGAAAAGAAGATCAGCAGAAGAAAGGTGAAGTAACACCGCCTAGGGATCCTGTTGATGAGGTTGATCCCTCCAAGAAAAGGAAGGTTTCCCCCACGAAATCTACTTCCCTGAAGCAGTCCAAAGCTACTAAGACTAAGCTACAGACTGTACTCACGCTCGATGACTTCAAATTCATCATCACAGTCGTATCAGATGCCTCACAGGAACTCTTGCAGAACACTGAAACCAAACAAGCAGCCATGTATGATAGAATTGAGGTAGAACTTAGAGGGGTACAGAAGGCCCTCCAATCCAACCACGTAGTGTCCACTGTGCCCCCACCATTAGAAGAACCAGAGTTGGGAAATGAGCCTACCCATCTCCGTAGAATAGCTGATGTAACCGAAGCTTGCCTTTGTCACACACAAGAAGAAAAAGAACATGCCATAGTGGCCCTGAAGCAAGCACAGGAGGAAGTAGTAGAGAAACGTCGAATTGCACAACAGCAGAAGGTTTCCCTCCAAGCAAAGTTTGAAGAGGAAAAGGCGCAGATCCAGCATGAGAAAGAATAGCTACTCACGAAGGAGATTGGAGTAAAATAAGCAGTTAGTATATCACTTCTCTATGTGACAAGCTTAGATCAAAAAGTGGAAGGACCAGTGGAGCATCAAGTAACACAGCTTGTTGAAGCCATCGAGCAGCTTCAATAGAGAATAGAAGATCTAGAGATACAAACAATGCCAAGAACTCCAAAAAATGTGTGAGATCAAAGAGAAGCAACTGCTCAGAGCGTAGTTGAGAGAATCAAGGCCCTAACCATAAAATGTAAATAGCTAAGTGATCGCAGTGCCCATAATTAAGAGTGACTCACTGAGGATCCTGAATTGAAGGCATCGGAGTCACAACTCTGGGAGGCAAAGCAGCAAGAAGAAATAGTTCAGGCACAGTTAAATCTCTTGTCATCATTTGAAAGGATGAAGCGATCCCAGGAATAGTGCACTGTTCAACAATAGGTTCACACCATACAGAGCAAAGTCATGGAAGTGACTCAGAGACTCCATCCAGTCCAGGATGCAGCTTACCAACTGTTTGAGGAGATTGAAGGACGAGGAGAAGAGTTCGAACAAGTAGTCACTTCAGTCGAATAGCGCTTAGAGGGACATGTCAACGAAGTAGTTATCCAAGATTTCACCAAGCAGGAGGTCGTGGTGTTGTAGCAGGTCGAAGCAGCTCGAGCCAGGTTCAAGGCTTTTGAGGTAGAGCTGCCCAGAGAAAAGTGACTCGGGATGAGTCACAGGTGAGTGGTTGGGGCATGTTGTCCCTTGACCAAGTTTTAAGGATCCTTGGTCAGGTTTGACCTATTTTGGGACTTCGACAGGCTTTCGAAGGCGGAGTGCAAGTCGAAGCGGAGATCGCAGGATCACAGCCTATTTTTAGGGATTTTTGGGTTATGGGCTTATGTAACGGGTATGGGGATGTCGGCCCATGGGTTTACCCATGGTTGGGCCCATTTTGTAATGTATAAATAGAAAGTTATGTGATGTAAGTAACGGCACAAGGGTGTGATGCTAAGTGCTAAGTGCAAGTGATAGTTGTGCATGCTTTGTGCATACCGTATAAGACTTGCAAGGCTAAGTTCAAGTGACTATAAGAGACTGTGTAAAGGCTTAGTGTTGTACCCTAGCTCAGGGAAGGAGGATCTAGAGAGGTGCGCATAGATCTCCTATCTTCTGTGGAGTAGGATTTTGATGCTATGTGTCTGTAAGAATCTTGACCGAAGATAATAAAGAAGAGAAGAGTTGGTGGACGTAGCCCCGGGCTGGGGGTGAACCACGTATATCCTGTGTTGTTGTTTCTTTGTGCATTGTGAATGTTTTATTGTTTATATGATTACTGCTTAGTGTAACAATGTATGCTTAGATGAATATGATAGCTTAGTGCCTAATAATGTGAATAAGATGCTAGATATAATCTATGTTGATATGCTTAGTGCATGAATATATTAGATCTGGATGAATACTGCGCTGCTCTCTAATTAGGGTCTATCTGTGTTGTAAACAAAGGTTAAATACTAATGAACTATAACTGCTAAGTGCTTTGTTGAGGTGTTACAATCACAGATCTGTGTACCAGCTATGTTTGCAGACACTGGAGTCCTACAACCACCCCTGACTCTACCTCGAGTGAGACTTCATCTACTTCACAGGTGTTGTCGAAAGGGATGGTAGTTAGGGTTTTGTTGGTGCATTGTTGAAGCGTTGAACCCTGGGTCTGCCCCTTCTATGTCAACACATGCATTGCATGAAAAGTGAAATATTTGCATTTGCATTGAAATGAAAAGGAAATGTTTCTTTGAAGAAGAAGTGCATTCGTATTTATATATTACACCTCTTTCTTTTGAATAATTTAGCCTATTTTCATATCAGCAATATTCTTAAAGTGTAATTGCTTTTGTTTCTACAATTGTGAATACACATCACTAAGTTTCACGTCCATTCCTTTTTTACTTAAGAAACAACCATTAAAATGAATGCTCATAACCAAAATTAACTAGCAACCTTTTTCTAGGGTTCACCAATATCTTAGGCTAGGGCCTTGGATTTGTGTGGAGAGAAAATTCTCCAGGGCCAACCAAAAGAAAATGTAGGAGTATGTGATAGGGAGAGTCAAATACAATTTCATATAAGTATAATCTGGAAGCTCCTCTAACACAGGATTTAAACACGAGGTTGCATGAAAGAGAGTCAAGGAGATAACCCCTTTAAAGCTTAACTAAGCATATTGGAAAAATCGTATATGGTGATTTCGCTAGTTCCCTTACCTTCATGAGAGGCAGTGCTTTCAGATATTCGGGATTTTCTACCTTGATCATACGTTTGATCCCCAATTTTGACTTTACCCTCCCGATGTTGACTACGAGTTGGTATCCCTAGCTATTTTTCCTAGTTATCACAGAGATGACTGCAGGGGATTTTTCATGGTACCTAAGACAGACTTTGTATCACATTTTTCAATACTACTAGAGGGTGCCCCGTGAAGCGTGGGTATTTGCATCAAATAAGTCTAGTTACTAGAGGTTGAGGTAATTTTTTTTCATTCCTTCATTCATCATCTCGCGGGACTTAATCAACCCATGCCTTCGTCCAAAATTTCCTTACCTCACTTTATTTCTATTGTGATTTCAAGACCTAATCTAGCTAAGTCGATATATCGACAAAGTTGTTTGCTTGGTGCATATCTTTCAGGGATTTTTATTTTTAGTGGTGTTCTCTTTGTGCATGGAGGACTTAGGTAGGTGTGTTGGCCAGTGCCTTAAATATTTGATTCAAAGTGTTTGATCAACCATCACGTTCAAGGTCTCCTCGTGAATAGGTTCCTATAAATTCTTCGCCTCCTCCTCTGAGGCGTCAACTTGATCCAACCAACACTTTTTTACTAGTTAGTCTGGTTGACTTAGTAGAAATTGAGGACATGGAGACAAACTATTATGCACCAGAGGTTACTCATATATCGGACCTTGAAGCCAAAGGTTTCATTCATTCTTTTAACCCTCGATTAACTGGACCTAACAGTCTAGTTATTTTGCAAATTCTAGCTCTCGATTCGGACTACATTAATAGTCTCCCTCTTCAATGGGTCGTAATGAAAGGCACTTTGGAAGTGTCTGGGTCAAGGGTCCCTGCAACCCCTACATCACCAATTGTATCTGGAGGAATCCTTTCTCTTTTTATATCTAACCAAATGAGTAATGTGGTTCAATCCACAATAGTCATGTCCTTCAACAGCTCTGCATCGTTGATTATCAAGTCCACTCAATCTATGATTGTCACCTCTTCATTGATACCTTTAGTATCTAATGCTTTTACATTTTGAATGTCATCATTTGGAATGTAGAACATGTCAATTGAATCTCAACTAACTCCCCAAGTTTCTAGAGTTGGTTTCAGGGGTTCTTCGACTCCCTTCCACGATTTTCCTTGGGGTGGAGGGCATATCTCTCTGTCAAACCCCTCACTTGGGAGCATTTTTTTTCCATCCTTAGGTCCTAATCCCACTATGGGATGGGTCCCTTCCCTGAGTGGTGAATTTCAATATGTCAACACATCATCTACATCCAACCCCTTCACATTCTTAAGTGGGATAGGGAGTATTGGCGCAAAATAGAGACCAAGGTTCTAGGAGGTTACCAACAAAGGGTACCATTGTAGTCTATGAGTGTTGTCATATTCAACCTTCCACAAGGGAAGGGGGTCTCACCTAAAGCATAGCTGAGACTTATGTGTGGTGAAGTGAATTAAAGAGAATGCATCAATAGGTTTAGCATTACCATGTTCAGTTTCATACATCGAGACACAAGAAGACATTCATAAATAGTAATTAGATGCTAAATGTACATGATAGAAGTAACTGCACAACATAGAAACTATGGATTCATACACAGTATAAAAAAATTGTAGCACTCGTATAATATCTTATATTAGCAACATCTCAAAACCAGTCATACACGGAGTGCATCTCTCATATAATCACTTATGCAGTGGAATCTACTCCCATATGCCCATTACATACTCTAAGCTTCTACACAAGCATAGTAACATTCAAAAACCCTTTACAATAGCTCTAGAGACTGACTCAATAATAGTAGTGATAGTAATAAACCATAATAGTCTGTAGTAACCCTTTTTCCCTTACATAGCTCCATATTTATAGTTTTCTCTCGGGCACTTCCTGAATTCTTGATTCTGTTATATTTTTCGGTGAGATATTGATTCTGGTGTCTTTTCCTTGCATGCACTCCTAGTTATTGACTCTTTCCACTACTCGTCCAGCTGGTGCATCATGATTTTTAGTTTTTTTCACTGTTGTTAGATTATCAGTTGGATTTTTTCGCATCTAACTATTTTCTGCCACTTCAATTATTTCGATATAATACTATGCTTTTCAAAAAACTTTGGAACTCTTAAAAAATCAGGCATTCCTAAAATATGGAGGGCCCAACAGGCCCCAACCACAACCTTTAACTCATCCTGAATCAACCTTCCACTTCCTTCCCATGACCTTCTCCAAACGGAGGGCCAAATTATGTCACAATGGTGAGGGATTGTTGACAAAAGTCATCGTAGTGCTCCACATGTTCCTGCCATTTTCTTGTGAGAATCGAGGCTCCCGCAACAAATTCCAATGTAGATGTCACATTAGGATTCTCAGGATGAGTAGCCAATAGCATAGTTCATTCAGCATTTGAAATGGAATCAATTTGTTGCATCTAGACATATTTGGCTTGCATTGTAGGCCGTAAATTTATAAGCTCCTTCTTGGTCGCTCAAGTAGACTCATCCATCGCATCCAATATTTCATATTCAAATTGGATCTCTACAAATTTGGTTTCCTACTCAATCGGGTAGTGATGGCTTGGGCTTTCACATTCATTTGGTTTAGTTGTGTGTGCAACTCTTTGATTGAATTATTGTGTTGTTCCAGCAAGTCGACCCAGTCGTTCACCATATCAAAGAGTCAGTGGCATTCATCTGCATGGGAATGAAGAGAGGAGATGATGATATTTCCCTCTACAACTTCCTATGTGATCTTTTGCATCATCACCTGGGGCTTCTCCTTTTCCTTCAACTTGATTGCAACCATCTCTTGTTGAAGGTTTTCAATCCTCGCCATCAATTGTGACTAGGCATCAACAATGAGCTCAATTCGTTGTGGAGGCACAACTAGAGTGATGTCTTTAGGGAGATAGGGAGAATCCTATCTAAAGGTGGGCAATACCTAGAGAAATTTTCCAGAGACAACCACAATAGAAAACGTGGCATGTATGTGCAAGGTATGTTCATGCTCTCTGAAAAAATATGCTACAACAATGTTCATGCATAGTTATTACACTTGTTATGTAATCTCATCATTGGTCTACTCAACTGAAGCAATTCTCTACATAAGTTGATCTGTGGAGGCTCCAATAAGATGGAAAATATGGGGAGTGGACTAAGCCGCAATCTCTCCACTAGTAAGGGACTAGTCTAAAGGAAATTGTGAACCCAATGGTTCGCCATTGGTGACAAATTGCACATACATGCTAGGGGTACCAGCACCATCAGGACTCAACGATCTAGTGCAGCAGATGTGAGAGAGATGATCTTGAACCTTGGGAAGAAGTGTCACAATGACATCATTTCACTTGAGGCATAATTACAATATTGCACAGCACTGTTTTGGATCCTGTATCATCAAATCAATCTATTCCTTAATGAAAATGGTACTGTGAGATAAGTGAATATCTTCTTGGGTCTCCATATAGTATCTGGAGGATCTAGACTAATATTTTCTGGCACTGCTAGTGCGTTAGAAGATTCAGGGTTGGGGTTGTGCTCCAGTGGGGTGTCAAGTGGAACATGTATTTGCAAAACTTGGGGAAATGTGGGAAACTTGGGGCTTGTGGTTCCTGCGGAAGTGGCAAAGGGATCACTAGATTCAGTCCTTTTTGTGTCTAGGTGGGTGTGGGAAGGAGATGATACAGTAGTGAATGGGACATCGGTGGGAAAGCTAGGTTATTTTTTGGTGAGTTCCTCAATGGTGAGGGTAGATTTGGACTTAACTAGGGGTTCATCAATAATGTTAATAATGGGGACTGAGGAGGGAATGGGGGTAGTGATGCGAGTCGAAGGTGGAAGGGAAGATAGAGGAATGGCTTATGTTGGTTATGGAGCCTGATTATCTTCTTGATTAAGAGGTCATTACTTTCAGCCGTGTTTAACCCCATGAAGTATTTACACCCAAGAAGTATGTACACTCTTCCACGTGGGGGAGTGCAGAGGGGGGGTACCCCCTCTACGGGGTCCGGGGGGGCTATCCCCCCAGTTGGGGGGTCTAGGGGCAAGCAGGCCCCCAAAGGAAAAATTGCCTTGTAAATGTATATTGTAATTTCATTATAAATCTGGACCATTCATTATAAGGTCGCAGATCTAATGATAGAGATTATGTTAGGGTTTTTTTCCCTAAAAGCCAACCCTCTTTTATGAGGGAAATGTATTGTGGCTATGATTGATGGCGAATATTGTATTCTGAGAGAGCAGACTGTGAGAGAAAGAAGAGGAAGTTACAACAGGTTTTGTTGTAGGTTATATCCCTTCATTTGCTGGATAATAATAAAGGAAGGACCTGGCAATTTCTCTGGTAGACGTAGCCCACACTGGGTGAACCACGTAAATCTGTGTCTCTCTTGTATTGTGTATCTTCTATGTTTTGTTTTCCACATTTGTTTTATTTTATTGCTCCGCAGTCCTATTTTTCTAACAGCTTCTATGATAATGGGGTCGACAATAGACTTAGACGGAGAATCATTGTGTGGTTTCTTTATAGGAAAAGCAGAAGAAAAGATTCCACCCAACTACTTACCAAAGATTGTGGCATCATCCAGGATGGAGGAGAACAAAATCTAAATTGACCCCCTAGTTAGTGCTTCTACTTCACCTTCGTCTGCCCCTTCCTTTGAGCTTGATGGCATCCAATCACTCTTTTCTGAGCTAGGGCTTGCATTGGGTTTTTGTGCAGGTGTTGGCCATTGTGAGACAAGAGGCATAGAATAGGTAATACCTTATATTTCCTTCTCCTTTGTAACTCCCAGCCATCCCATGACTTCCTTGTCCAGAATTTCCTCATCGAGATAAAAAGGCAATGGAGGGGTGTGAAAATGGATGGAGACGCACCTAAAGGCTGCACAAAAGTAAATTCAAAGTTCATTTCAAACCACATGTTATGGGTGTGTCGATTGAGCAGCACCTACAGAATCCTCAATCGCTTTGTAGCAGAAATCAGGTCATTGTGTCATTGCAGAAAGGTAGTGTTGTGGTATTTTGAGTGAGTGGAAACAGTGTGACTATGCCAAGGGTCGAAGATCTTGGTGATCCAATTGTCTAGAGCATGAGAGATGCTTCGACCCTAAGGTGGATGTCACTTTCACATAGAAAACATGGCCAACAAGTATCCATATAGGAATTACTTGGACCGCTCATGCACATTAGTGGAGGCCTACAACATCTCTGTGAGTAGGTATTTGCACTAGTTCAAATATACGCCATTTTTACTAAAATCGACCACTACAATGGCATCTAGTGTGCACTTGCCTCGCGAGTAATTTCTCATGACCTTTACTACAATGATATAGCATGCATAGTGGACCTGCACATTGTTGATTTGGTCAATGAGTGCTCCACGACTCCCTCTCCTAGTGCCATATTTGTTGTAGAGACTAATATCACCCTTTTTCTAGTTGTGCTTCCCTAAGCCCAGGATCCTTGGGTGACGTCTTGTCCTTCCATGGAGAGACCAGTCAACTTGTTAATATATTTGACAGGGATGGGGTGGGCCTTGTCCAACCATAATTCTCCATTGTGGATGTCGCTGATAAGAAACTTTGTGCATCGAGCAACCTCTCAATTAGTATCAAACACAAGAAGGTCCCACAAGTTTAGCAAGGTAATGTCCCGAAGGGGAATGAAGGAAGGTTTCCAGTACCATTATAGTTCACCAGATAGGAAGAACAAACAATCCATGAATGTATGGATATCCATATGTGGTTACTATGATGCATATGTGAGATCAATGTTGAGAAACCAAGTTTGCTCCACCTTTCCATGAATATTCCCCGGGACTTCGACCCATGGATCGATAAATTCCTCTAGAACAACGACTTTTGGAATGGAACCCCAACCATTAGTGTGAACCATATTAGCATACCTACATTGGTATACAAATAAAACTAGTGGACAGAGGTGTGGATGTGGAATCACAGAATGATCAGGGGGCTCCAAGACTAGATATGCAACTAACTTGAAGAAAACACAATAACGTTGAGCAGTCAGGAAAAAATGAGTATATAGGAAACAATCAGGAAGTGACATGACTAGCAGTCATTAAGAGATACATCATGGAGTTAATGTGAAATTAACGTCGTATGTGCCCATCAAACGCTGCAAAATAGAAGAGCAATTTGGGCAATTAAGAGCATAAGCGAGAACCCGGTGGTGGGACATCGAATTAAAAAGGAAAGTAAATAATGCACCAGGAATTAACTGGAAAGGTACTAACAATTCTTGGGAGTTAAGTGACTCTTATGGGTAATGACAGGACAACAACCAAAAAGGTACCAATTGCACTTAATGAACGAAGTAACAGCAACAAGGCACATATTTCAAACTTGGAATTTACTAAATAAGAAAATATTTGATTCAGACGTCCTCGAACATAAAGGTGATATCTGGGCAGAACAATTTGACAATGATAACTAGAATCTAAGACAAGTGATAGTTAGGCATGCCACCGTGTTATTGAAAAAAAAGGGAACTAGTAAAATAATTGAAAATCCTACCTATTGTATCCACTCCAAGAAACAGAACCATTTGTTGGCACAAAATTGAGACCAAGGTTCTCGGAGGTTACCAGCAAAGAGTACCATTGTAGTCTAGGAAAACTGCGTAATTTCTATTATTGAACAGAAATATAGAGCTTCAGGTGTGCGCCATTCACCCATATTAGTCAAAGAATGACATCAAGTTGTGTGAGTCTGACAACTTTGGACTCACAGATTTCCACAACTATAAATGGTTTGAGCCAATGCATTTGTGATTTCCCCAGATGCTTTTGGTACATGATGTCATATAACAAAACTTGATCACCCTGTGCAAACATTTCAGTCTTAATGTTCACGTGATGTCAAGCTTTCTATCGATCCTTTTCCACAGTCTCATGAAAATCAACCAAAAAGCAGGCTTCGTCCAATGCCAACAACTCAACGACCCGTTCTGCAACTGATTCGTCATCTATCATGTGAGTGACATGCAAAATATATAAGCTTGAAGTGATGAACTTGGAGGGGACATCTACTTATTTTCCATAAACTAGTTGAAATGGAGTATACTTATGTAGTTTCTTGGCAGTGGTCCTATAAGCTTATAATACTACGAAAACTTAGTCATCCTAGTCATCTATATTTTCACAACATACCTTGGTTAATCCTTGCTCTAGAATATTGTTAAAGGCTTTGATTGTACCATTTGTTTATGGATGATATGGATTGCTTTTATGATGTTGAATTAGGAACTCATGAGTGAGATTGGCTACAGTATTTCTGATGAAATGTGCACCCTAATCACTAGTCAAACTTCGAGGGCATCCAAATCGAGTGATGATGTTCTCAAAAATGAACCTAGTTTTAGTATATGTAGAGAAATCTTGGACTAGTTCTACTTCATCCCAATGGGTGAGATAGTCGGTAGCAGTGATAACATAACTTTCCTTTGAGTGCTTGGATGGCGGATTGAACGTGCCTATGAAGTCAACTTCCCATTTCTCAAATGCTTGAAGAGCCTGAACATGATGTAAGGGTAACTCATATTTGCGCGATGGTTTTTCGAATCTCTGACAAACATCACATGCCTTGATGTAATCCTTGCCATCTTTGAATATAGTCAGCCACCATAATCTTGCCTTCAATATCTTCTTGGTGGTCACTTTCCCACCGACATGTCCTCCCACAACTCCAAAGTGTCATTCCCACAGGATCTTTGGCCACTCATGATCAAGTACACATCATCGAAGGACATTGTCGAATCCCAGCTTATACAGCTGACCTGCAATCAACTGATAGTTTGTTGCACGAACCACTAGGT
>JASDQU010032433.1:0-13522 GCA_032191745.1 Picea mariana | reverse complement strand
GAGTTCTTCGTGGAAATGTTTTTCCCCGGAGTTGTGGTCTGCTTCTTGGAGGAGTTTCGCCTTTTTGAAGTTACCGTGGTGAATCCATCTTTTTGCTGGGTTTCGGTTGGTTTTGCAGCTTGCTTGATGAGGGGGCATTCTCGGTACAAATGTCCATGCTCGTGGCATCTTCTACACCTGAATGGGATATGCTCGTAGTCCAGAGTTTGTTGCCAGTCCTCATCCTGATACTCGAGGGTTACCGCTCTCGGGAGTGCTTTGGATATGTTCATGTACACACAGATCCTGGCGTAGGAGGTGTACTTTCGTTGCCTTGTAGCTTCAGAGGCTTTCACATATTGTCCAAGGGTATTTCCTATGCCCATTAAGATCTCTTCCAACCAGAACTCTTGCGGCAGGGAGTACAGGCGTATCCATACAGGGGCCATGGTGAAATCCTCTTTGTCCGGGCTGAATCTCTCAGTCCAAAAGCGGAGGAACAGTCCCGTCGAGTTGAAGAAGTATGGCCCATTTTCAAAGATTCTGTCTTTGTCTTCCAGATTATATAGAATAATTGTGAAGAAAACCTTGGAGCTGAGTTGCAGCTCATAATCCCCCTTGGGATGCCACCAGTATTTGATCCATTTGTGGAGGTCTCTTTCTGCCGGCCAAAGCCCCAGAAATTTGCCTATGAGGGCGTGCTCTCTCATAAATTGCATATGTTCTCCAACCCGGGTTGAGCTAATGAGGTACCTGGGCGGCTTCTCCATTTGCAGAATACATTTGCCTGGTTCCCAGCTTCGTGGTGGCTTTGGTTGAGAGGTTCCAGCTTCTGTTTCCATCTCCGTTCTGAGGCTCTGTTCCTTGGCGAGCAGCTGTTCTCGCACCTGCGGCGGCAACTCGAAGGTGGGTTGCGCCGTTCTGGCTCCCATCTTATCGTTGGCTGCTACATTGCGATATGAGGGGGGTTTCCCCCCCTCCGCGGCGTCCATACCCTTGTGACAGTGGAGGCCGAGTGATTGTCTGAGGCTTTGGCCACGTATCGCTGAGGAGGTTTGCGCTTGCGATTCGTCAGTTTGCTCTGCGAGGAAGCTAGGGTTTTTGCAGGGCCGCTCCTCGTCAACATCATGTTATTTGCATATTCTTCTAAATGCACTTTTCATAGATTTGTCAACCTTTGTCATATACGAGGTACAATTCGATGCTGCAACATATGCATTTAGGATGTACTGCACATCTGTATTTGCATTCCACATAACTGGCATGTCCTTGGAGAAACTTTTGTTCCAAATATGGGAAAGTTTTCGTTTAAGGAAAACTGTTGGTTGTTTAAGCATACATTGTATGGCTTGTATGTACTCATATTCTAATAGATTTAGATTTGTCAAGAAGTCTAAATGGAGGAGTTGGTGAATTACTCATTCAGTCTTATAGAAACATTGATGGGAGACTCAATTTTCTTCTCGCAAGAGGGAATTTTTTTGATGTGGGAGGCAAGAAAATATGGTGTCATTAGAAGTGAGGGGAATAGTTTCCTTGAAATACCTAGGGTTTCAACAATACCATGAAAGGTTTTGGAAAAGGTATTTGGGGAGGCAATTTTCCTTTTGAAATTATGGGTTTCTGGATTCACTATATTTGAATTATTGATTTTGACATTTTGGACCTATGATACATAGTCCATATTCAACATGTGAAGAGAAATATAGATCAAGAAATACCCAAGAGAAAGAAGCCTTGAGTTGGGAGCCTTAGTTGAATCAATCCAATCCCATTGAAGAGAGCGGAGATGGAATCAATGTTAAGCCAAAGACTACTATAAGGACTGAATTGCTTTATAAATAAATG
This sequence comes from Picea mariana, assembly GCA_032191745.1. Lineage (NCBI taxonomy): Eukaryota > Viridiplantae > Streptophyta > Pinopsida > Pinales > Pinaceae > Picea > Picea mariana. Next base: position 11,695 of record JASDQU010032433.1, on the reverse strand, counting down.
AAGCAATCACACTCCATCATGAAACTAGATAGTCATTGATGACATCAGGTTACACAGTGGAAATAAAACATACCCAAACCTACATATTGCAAGCAAGGGACAATGAGAAATGTATTCCCAAATCCATGAACCCGATATTTTATTAAACTCTCATTCCCCAATGTTTCCATATTATACAAATGGTCCCTTTATATAATATGAGGTCACCATAACAAATACATCAAAATTGGGAAATTAGTTCAACTATTTCCTCAACTATCTCTTATGATCTCTCATTAAGATCTTCATGATTCTTTCAACAATATTCATCCCTACATTCATTCATTTCTCTGCATATTTTATTCCTATGTACACTTTCTAGAATAGTTATTACATTTTCCATCATATTATTCATTAAACAATACAAGTAGGAATTATTCCTTCATTTTCCTTCCTTAATGAGAAATCTTCATTAAATTGGTCCCTTCTTAATATTCTAGGTTCTTTGCCTTTGTCTTCATCTCCGTTCTTCCACGATCTTTGGTCTTTGTTCTCGATCATCTTGCTCTTGTACCTGAAAACATAAACATTGTTGAAGTCCACATAAAAAAGTAATCATCCACTGGAATACATGGGCCACCGGTCGCTATATCCGTTGGTTCACTGGGAAACTCTTTCTTGTACATAGTTCATAAAACATTGTTCTATCATAATATGCATACTTGTACCTTTATTCCCCCTGCATCACCATCATCATCATCCTCATCTTGGGTTTTTGACATACCCATAGCTATGCTCTCGATGCTCTTGCATCCGACTCCTAATGAACAAAAATTGTTCATGGAATCCTATCCATGAGTTCTCTGTCACCTCACAGACTTCTATTTCAAAATTTTATCCATGCAAGCCCCTTTTTTATGCTCAAATACACAAGCCCCTTTTTTGTGACTTTAAATCCGGTTGACTACCTCATATCGACGTTTCTGTTAGATGTGGACTGCCTCAAATCGATGATTCTGCCCACGGTTGAGAAAATTATCTCTCATGGATGATCACAAACCATTACAATGTGATTTCTAGAGTACCACGAACTTAATAATTATGGGGAATACATGCCTCATCAGTCTTACATCATCATTGACTCGTGTAGATACAATTTCATTTCAACTTAGACAGATCTAGCCTTTATACAAATCTAAGACCAAGACCATCATTAATACATTATTCAAGGACCATTATAATTCTTAGGGATGTCATAATTCATGGATTTATTGTATCTGTTATCGCACAATTTGTACTTTTCCAAAACCCAAGACACGTAGGTGAAATTGGTGTAACAACAAGATATCCCACCACTGTCATCTCAGTGAAAAATCCCCACTTTTAGGGATGGATGAAGGTCCAATCGAAGGGACGTGTCCCCAAAGGGATGGGTAAACTAAGAACATGGTTGAGAAATACCCCCCTCTCACTTGTCACCCAAGTCAATAATGTCTATGTCTAACAAATTAAGGAAAATAAGAGTATTGGTGTACCTTCCTAGAACAAGAACAATAATAACATATATATAGGAATTTCCAAGTACAATAATGATAATAACACCTCAATAGAAAATATACAATCAAAATGTATGCTGGCTGATATGAAATTGCAGCAAGTTACCAGTTTATAACATCAATTAATGTTTTATAACAACCAAGAGAATTAGTGCTCAGAATTGCAAGAAAGACAGTAGAAATTAAGCATATATCCCAAGGATCAAGTAGCAACTTTCACAAGCAATTTCTAAGTAAGTTAGCTATGATTTAGTTGGTGTATGCAACAAATTAGCATGAATTAGTATGGTTGTAGCAATGTTTTGCAACAACAACAAATTAATTAGTGAATTTGACTAATCTAGGGTTAGAACAAGTTAGTAGAAGCTTTAGAGAATAGGGTTTAAAAGTTGTTTGATCAATTCTTTCAACAAGAGCAAGTGGACAAGAGCAAGTAGACAAGTTCCTTTTGGGATTGTGGAGTCAATTACAACAACATCAAAATACTTGGAGAATGGCACCGTGGTCTTGAGAGTGGCCCTAAGCTTTGAATCTCAAAGAAGGAAACTTAGCTAGAGTGCAAGCTCTTTTGGGCTCTAGCGAATTCCTCTTCTCATTGGAATTTTGAAATATATTGTTTGCAACAAGCTACTAGAACAAGACTTCTAAAGTGCTATAATTTTAGGGCTTTATAAGCCTATCCTAGACAAGATACTCTTGACAATTCAATAAGTGGAAAGAACTAGAGAGAGGAAGAAGCACCTTATGTTCCTCTCCTAGGGTTTCATACAAAAAATTTCATAATATTTAATATGAACAAGTAAAAATTAACCACAACCATTCATTGCATAAACAAATTATAGATTTTACTTACTTGACCAAGAATAATCAAGCATTAAAACCCTAGTTTGCACCATACATGAGCCAAGAAGCATCCAAAACACATCCTCCAAGTGGTGCACACTAGTAAAAGAGACCAATATGCCAAAGAGGGCAAAAATTTCAGTTCTACTCTCTTATGAGAAGAAGTTATATGTAAAAATGAAAATGGGAAGGGGTATTTATATCACCTTTCCCCTAAAATGTCAATATAAAAATAAAACCAGGGTCGACCTCAATAATTTTCACTTATGACTGAATTTTACAAAATTTAATTCATTTGGCACAAAATAAAACCCTAAAGGTGACACAATGCCCTTTTAAGGTGACGTTGGGAATCTAATGTGGAACGTTGAGCAAGATAAGTGTAGCGCTTGGCCTCCAAATTCCCTAGATAATGCTCACATGTGCCAAAATACCACATCAAGACCTCCTCCATTGAAACCCTAATTTCCTCTATGACGTTAGGAGTTAGGTAAGTGACTTCCAAGCCTGAAAAGGCCAATGTCTGAGTGGGGAGGGATGTGATCTGGTCTCCTAGCCATGCCAGAGTGCCTCCCAAGGAAATGAACTCCTCCTATGATGTGAAAATGGTGATCACAAGCTATCCCCAGATGTGGGGTCTCTTCATCCATCCTTGGGCCCCAAAGCCCCATGAAGGTCCGAACAAGTCACCTCCTCATGAATACTTGTCCACCGGAAAATGTCCTACAATGAAAAACATGTACTCCCTCCAAGGATCCATAAGTCACAAGAATCTTGCCAAGTAAGCCACATCTAATAATAGAACCATCGAAACATGTGTATCAAACCCCCTTTTTCAAACTGAACAAATGCTCAAAGACCTTATACAATTTGTCAAATTTAGGTGTGAGAGGGGTGTCAAGGCACCCTATTGGGTCAATCAATCCTCAAATCAAAGGTGTTTCCAAAGGGAAACCTATCTAAGCCATGTGTGAGTATGAGGTGGAGTGGGGTAAGACTTTTGGGCATGGGGTTCATGACATACAAGGGTTCGTATTGTCTCATTTATGGGTGCCTTTGTAGAGGGTGTGTCTCCCTTCCTCCACGATGCAACATTTTTCCAAGCCCATTTATTGCCATTAATTTATTAAAGTCCAAAACAATTGGGTACTATAAGACATGGAAATAAAAGAGTACCACAATCACTTGAATCTTAGGTACACCGAGTTTCATATGCATTGAAAGAAACATAAACAACATAAATGCACCTCCTCAACAAGTGGGACATCTATATAATGTGAGTTTTCTTTTGCAGGTCTTTCAATTCTTTAGGAGAAACACTTCATTTTTCTCAAGACCTATTGGGTGAGAATTTGGAAGGTTTATTATTGTCTTTTATCTTTTTCCAACTACATTTCCCTCTGTGCCTTCAACCGCTTCTTCCCATCAAATGAGGTACAATCCCTTATTGGGTCAGTGCACTCGAAAATCCCAAAAGATGAGGATATGAAAGGGAATAAATATCGAAAGTGATATGTATGATTGTGAATGGTACAATGACTCTTCAAGGAACCCCCCAATAACACCCTATTACTGAGGGTGACCAACTTATTAGGATGGAATGACACCCGCCAAGGTTAAATAAGGCAAAGAGTATAATTTCCAAGAAAATGTTTTGTAATCAAGAAATAATTCTTTCCAACATATTCAAATTATTCAATTATTAGGGTGACACTTACCATGATACTAGACTTATTACCTCATGAAGCAAGCTGTCCTCTGGGGCCAGGCCGGTGTAATGGATGCTACTCTGCTGTCGGTAATGTATGGTGGTGCATCAATGAATAGGAGGGGCTCTGCGGGGATATGCTAGTCAATCTGGATCTCAACACTCCATGTCTACTACCAGTGGGCCTCGAGACATGATCTCCTTAGATATCCCTATATTGAGGGGGTAACAATATCTATATCTCAAATCGCACAATACTCTTATGTATACCTTGCTTTGCTTACTTCTTTGTTATTCACACTTCCGATGCTTCATTTATGACGATTTGTTGTGTCTGTCTCTTGCCACTTCTTTCTTTTTCTTTTCCTTGCATCCTTATTTATGTCCTTTCCTCTTGCCTCTTGCTTATTTTTGTTCACACAGAAGGGTCATTCAATTTCAACTTTCCTTGTCATCAGACTCTATGTCTTCTTTAGCTTTGTTGTGTCTTCCTTCTAAACCATTTACCTGACTATCCACAATAATTCTCCTCTCTTCCTCTATGAGATTCTCCTTGCTCACTATGAGCTGCAAATAGCCTATGCAGTAACAAGTTTGTTTCACCTTGCTACAAAATACCTCACCGAGCTTCTCTCTTGAACTTGGACTTTTGGTATTCTAGGTTCCTTCCACTAGAACCTTATGAGCTTCCTATGCTCCTCAGATACCATAGTTGTAGGCTTCTTCACTTTCTCAGTTCCTCTTAAGAGATTCACTTACTCTTTTCTCTAGAAAACTCTACCCACATTTGCAAGTGTGTAGTTGTCTCAACAAATTCTACCCAACCATAGCTAAAACTTTTTCCTCTTTCTATTACAACCTTCTTACTGTAGGGTTCTATCACAAATCTCCTTCCCTTTTTAAGACTACACTATTTCCTCTTATTACATTTCTCTATCATGGAGTCAATGCCATCTTCTCTATTCATCGGTCATCTTCTTGATCAATCCAGAATCTTCCACTGCAATACCTGCATAAAATAGTTTCTTGTAGATGGGACGTCTTCCATCAACATGACACCTGCAATCTTATTCATTCATATGCTTACAAAATATGTCTCTTGTATAATATCCAACAAGACAACTTAACTTTGTTATTGATTTTGATTCTTCATGTCTTTGTAATGTTAAATACTTGCAAGAAAAAAAAATACTTTCCTATTTGTTGGAATGGCTAGTCTCAATGTTGGCACACAGTGGGAAGACTTGGGGGTTAATCATTAATAAAAAAACAAAACCCTTAGACAATGACCCTTTTTGTATCACCTGCAAGCAAGTGAAGTCTCACCCGAGGCATCTAGAGGGGCTGCAGGAACCAAGTTTCTGTAGTGATGAGGGGAAGTGAGGCATTCAACATAACCATACTATGCATCATGATTTCACCTACTGTGTGTGCAGTTTCCATTACTTAACCTTTAATTATCATTTAATATACCATGTGTAGGAAATTACTCCACTTAACATTCATTCATTCATCATTAACCTAAGTGCATAAGACCATAACAACATATAACAATGACATATTCAGAATACTTGAGCATTTATCATCATTGTGCAGTAAAAATAAACATCGCATGAATTATAACACATATAAACAACACATCAAGACACAAGGTTTTAACATGGTTCAATCCAAACTGGGCTACGTCCACAATGACTCACTTCTTATTTTATTCATTCATAATCTCCTTACATCTATGCACTACACTTACAATAATATGTATCAATTAACATTACCCAAACCTGCCTCATTCATTCTCCTGAAGTGCGATCCTAACTCCCAAAAACCTTAGTCATAACTCAAAACACTCTCGATCCAAAAATCATCACCAAAAATCCACTTAACTCCCCTTTTTCTACCCCAAAACCCATTACAATTTATAGTTTAGAAATAGGGCTAAGCCTATTACAATGTGGACAAAATGTCCCAAAATACCAACTAATTTCCATCTTTTGCGCGCTGGCTCTCGAACATGCTCGAACTTTTTTGTGCACACATTTCTCCTTAGCCAAAATGTCACGCGATCTGCTTCTATGTGATTCACAATACTATCCAAAATTTATTGCTCCAACAAGCTCCCTGCACTAACATGTGGCTCGTCCCAAGACACTTCAGGTCTGCTTCTAGGTTGCCAAATTTTTTTGTAGTGTATCGCTGGCCGTTGAAGCTTTTTCCTTGACTTATGCTTCTTGCTGTACAATTTCCGTAGCCATTTCGACAGTTAAGTGAGTCTTCAATTTTTCAACGGTTTCCTGTGCTACATACTTGACAATGCCTTGAGTGGCTACTAACTTTGTTGTAACCTTATAGGATTCTTCTTGCAATACCTCAATCTTTTGCGCACGATCTTGCTGCTCCTCCCTTAGTTGATTTATTTCTAAATATAGCTTCCTGTTTTCGGCCATTGTTGTTACCACCTCTGCTGGAGGTAATGTACTCATTACTTATTTGAAATTCCGTGCCTTATCCCATGCAACATGTATCTTCCGACCAATCTTCTACAACTTTCCATCCTTTTTCAGTTGTGTCCAAAGGTCTATGCTTTCTACATATAGATTATATAATTTTACTTCCATATTCTTGATGTTCTTTATGCTTGTGGTGGCCATCGTTGCTCTCGTTCCTCTAGGGGAGTGATTGGTATCTGTCTTGCCTCTAAATTCATGATCTTTTATTAGAATCCCTAAATGGATTCACTTAGCTTTGTCACTTGTTCCTCCAATGGCGTGTCTTCCTCCCTTGGTACTTTTGGAATAATGTGATAGACCCCCTCAACTACTTGTTTGAATCTCCCTACCTTTTGTGCTTCCTCATCCAGTTCCTGCTCGAGTTGTTCATATTCTTCTTGCAATATGTCCTTATCTTCAACAATCTTGGTTAGTTCCAATGAGGTTGATACTACGTGCACCTAAATTTCCTCTGTCACGCGCGATTGTAACCCATACACAATTTCTGTAGGAAATTGAGAGACCACTAAGTCAATATGACTAATTGTATTTGATTGCTCCTTCAACTCTACTGTGAGGAACTCTACGACTCTTGTTTCTATCTTCATTACACATCTTTCTCTGGATACAATAGAGGTCATCGACTTCACCTTAGTTGCTTGCGTTTTATTCTCTGCTTGTACTGGTTTCCCTATTTGTAATGTGGCAAGTTGCATGGTCTCCTAGAATTATCGCAACACAATAATATGTGCTTGCATATCCAAATTCCTTTCCTCTTGTTGTCTTATTGTGCATTCAAAATCCTCATCTATTGCTTCTTTAACTTGGTATGCAATCTTATCCAAGCCATCTTCTGTTAGGTCTTGAATGGTTGGTTCCCTTACAACCTTCTTTTTATTGTGTTGTGTGGGTGATTTCCCTATGTCTACGCCTTTGCGCTTCTCCCATGTGTATGACGTTCTTTTATGTTTTTCTTCTTGCACCATTTCCTTTTTCCCGTTCTTCTCCTTTTTTTTCTCTTGATATTTCTTCAAGCTCTGGTCATTGTGTCTCTGCTTTCTCAATCTTTGTTGGCGAGATCTTCCAATCATCATCCCAATCTCCCATAATGTGGCCCATATCTTCCTTATTTAAACTGTACCACATGGGAAACCATTCCTAATTTGGATCCTTCTTCGCTTGCACATACATGTGATGGCTCCCTACCTTAAAGCGTGCAAATGGCTTGTATGCTTCGACAACTTGTGGTGTTATGCATGATGTACTCTGAATAATTGTCTGAATCACTTCCTTACATATATATAAAAATAAACATTATCGTCTAACTGTCATACCTTGTGTGTAGTATGCCATAAGTTCTAATATCGTGTAGCTAGACATGGCTTATGTTTTACTCCCAAAAACTGTGTATCATCTGGCTCCTTCCATGTTGATAATGCAATTAGAATTAATAGCCACGCGTAGTGAAATTTCATCCCTTTATCTTTCACTTCCTCACAATATATCAATAATTGGTTGAGAAAAAATGTCACCCAGTTCATATTTACACCCTCGATGCACTTATCGACTGTCACGATGATTTTCGTTGGTACTTGGTCTCTCCTACAATTCCTTAATAATTTACAAGCTAATGCTTGCATCACAAAACACATTGTCGCGTCGCATATGCTTTCTACATATAAACCGCGTTGTCCTCAAAATGTATGGAATTTTTTTTTCATGCTCTCTGATAGAGGCTTCTCGTTCTTTTTTTGTTGCAAAGATCAGTGAAGGGTCATCCCCATGCAACGGTAATCTAGTAATGAACACAATCGATTCTATATCAATTGAGACAGGTCTGTTGAGCCACAAGTAGCCTCCATGTATGAAGATCAACAAAATTTTTATGTAGGCGTTAATCTATGCACTCCTCCCAAAGTGTGCTATATCAAATAAGTTCAAAATGACCACTTTATGCAACCCTGTTGCCCATATCTCTCATTCTATCACAACCATCCTTGTCTCTATACTAATGTACCTCTTTAGATACTTGCTCGACACCATATCTGGAAATTTCTTCTTGTCTGTAATGTCATGGTCTGCATATTTTAAGCTCGATATCAAACCTAACATGGATTCCTCTATGATCAGTCCTTGTGGGATTTCCAGCTCCACAATCTCGTACTTAGTGTCTTTTGACAAGTTTACTGGCTTCACTATGTATTTCCTGGGATGTATGTAGTCTCTTGGAAAATTGGTCAATCTTGACTCTGATGTTGATGCTCTTGGTGTCTCTGCCTGTACTAGTACTGTTGGTGGCTTATTGCATGGTTTCTTTGGTGTTGATGTTGATGCCTCCACTGGCTTAGGTGGTTCCATTGTTTTCTACAACTCTCTTTTGTAACTAATTTCTTTGGCTCTCTCCTTCTTTCACTTGGATCCATGCTCTCTGCCTTCACTACTCTCTATGGAAATATAAATAACAATATAATTTACCTGTTCAACCCTTCAACTACTTTTATCCACTTGCTAGTTATTTCTAAACTTGTTCGTGCCTGAACTTTTAGTTTAACCCACTTGCCTTAATGCTGCATTAACTCAGTATATTTAATGAATTATCCATTAGATTCTCCAAACTATCAAAATCTTCTTGTCAATCTGCATTTATGGTTATGTGTCACCACTACTTCATTGCCATGGTAGTTCTTTATTGCATGTCCTGTCATGGATTTTCTTAAATTCCTTTACTGCTTTCTTCATACGCTTTTATTGCATTCCAATATTCCTTCTTGCACACACATCCTCCTTGTTTAATTTGTCTCTGCGACACTTGTTGACTTAATGGGTTGAACAATACATCTATGCTTCCTTCCAACCTTCTGTCTCTTACGTCGAATACTTTTTATTTCCTTTTCTTCTTTTTCTTACTTTTTCTTTCTTTTTCTACCTACAGTATAATGCACTATGGTACACATTTTGCGTAGTTCAGAATAGTGCGCAGAAGCACGACTGTCCTTGTACAGTTTCAACCTACTTCTGTTAACCAAACCTTCCATAACGTCTCCATCAAACTTCTCCAGTTGAACCACACCTACCTCCATCACATATCTGATCACATATGGGCCTAGCCAATGCACCTAGAGCTTCCCTGAGTGCTATAGAAAATTACTGTCATAAGTAACACTAAGTCTCATGTCTTAAATTTCTTCTCCTTGATATGTCTTTCATGCCAATATTTCTCATGCAATTTTTGTATCTGCTGATGGAAACCTATGATGAAATGATCCTTTTCTAATTCCATATGTTCGAACAATCTCTTTTCTACAGTGCATAAATCTGTAAGTTCCACAATCACAACAATGCACATAGTTGGTACAATAAAATCCATAGGCATCACAAATTCTTGTCCATACATCAACCTGAATGGAGTCTGTCATGTCAACTTCTTGCTTGTAGTCCCATAGGCCCATAACATTGTTGGAATCTTTAATTCCCAGTAATCCTGACTTATGTTGCAAACCTTTGTCAACGCATGTTCCAGAATATTATTGAAAGCTTATGCTGTACCATTCACTTGAGGATGGTATGGTGTACTCTTTTGATGATGGATCTGAAACTCCTTTTTAAATACTACAATAGTTCTATTCAGAAAGTGAGTTCCCTGATCACTCATAAGTACTCTTGGGCATCCAAACCTTGTGACTACATTTTCGATTAAAAATCACACAACTGTCTCCGCATTGTAGTCTCTAAATGGCTCTACCTCGGCCCATCTGGTTAAGAAGTCTATCGTAGTAATGATATACCTAGCTCCTGATCGTCTTGCGGGTGGATTAATCGACCCAACAAAGTTTATGACCCATTTTTCAAATGCTTGTAACTTCACTTATGGAACTAAGGGCAATTCATATCTCCTAAAAGGTTTCCCAAGTCTCTGACAGACGATGCAAATTTGAAATTTTGTTTTACCAACTTTGTGAAGCCATAATCCTGTGTGCAGAATATTCTGAGCAGTTTCATTTTCTGCATAATGACCTCCTGCAACCCCTTCATGTGCTTCTGACAATACTATATTTCTTCATGTTCCAATACACAACCTCATAGAATACCATCTGTGTCTAACTTGTATATATTTCCTGCTATCAACTGGTAGTCTTCCGCCTTCACTACAAGTTTCTTCTTTTGTGCCACTATGAAGTATGATGGGGCTACTCATGTGCTAAAAAAATGAACTATTTTTGCAAAATAGTCAACCACCATCTGAATTGTGAATAAGTGTGCATATGGTAAATTTTTATCCAAGTTTCTTGCATCTTCACTTGATAGTATGCGCGACAAGTGATTCGGTCATGAGTTAAAATTTCCTGGTTTCAAGATCACTTTAAAGTCATATTCCTGGAATAGTAGTAACCATATGCATATTCTACCCCCCAACATTGGCTTGTTCACTAGGTATCTCAAAGTAGAGTTGTACACATTTTGAAGTGAGATCCAAGTAGGTAATGTTTGAACTTCTACAAGGCATACACCATTGCCAAACCTTCTCATTATATCGCAATATAGTTCTTCTATGTAGATGATAACTTCTTGTTGACGAATGCAATCGAATGGTCTATCTCTCCTTCACCCAGTTTTTCCAGAACTGCTCCCAATTTTATTGACGACGCATCAACATGTATATGAAATTCCTTGCTCCCGTCAAGGAAAACTAAAATCGACACGATGACCATCTTTTGTTTCAGTGTAGCCAGACTCTCCTAACATTCATCATTCCATTGATACTTCTTCCTTCTTTATTAACTTCTCCATAGGGGTTGTGATCTGTGCATATCCTTTGATAAACTTTTTACAATATCTTGTATGACCCAATGTGTATTTCAACTGTCGCACCGAAGTTGGTGGTGTAAAATCAACAATCACTGCTATCTTTGTAGGGTCCATTATCAATCCCTACTTACACACCACATGGCCCAACAAAATTCCAAAAGGCGCACAAAAAATGCATTTCTTCAGATTCAAGGAGACCTGGTATTGTGTACACTTATATAGCATCAAGTGCAAGAGTTCAACATGATATTTCAATAGACTAAATATTGTCTAGTAATCTAGATACACTTCTAAAAACTTATGAATAAAATCTTTGA